>PNEQ01017210.1:0-31445 GCA_003012365.1 Medauroidea extradentata | reverse complement strand
CGATAAACTTTTAGATTTATATAATTTATTGGTTTTCATTTTTATTCAAATATTGTTCTGAAGTGTTGGTGTGCTGGTCTAAGTGATCTAATGTTGCAGATGTAAAAACAACAGTCTGTTTATAACTTATACAAGTGAGCTAATGTTACGGATGTAAAAAGTGTCAGTTGGTTTAATGAGTCGTCCAAGTGATCTAATTTTGCAGGTGTAAAAAGCGACTCGTCTGCGATATAAATTAAGAACGTAATTACAGTACTAGGTTTATCTTGTCATAATTAATTATTTTAATTTTTCGCTTATGTATTCGTTTAGCAGGCCAAAATTAGATGTTTCGATTGTAGTTTGTCTTTATTTATAACTACGCATATAACGCAAAAAAATATTTAATACTTGAGATGTTACTTATTAACAATGGACTGAGATAAACTGCTAAATCGTCTAGTCGCAGTTTCTGACATTTTCTTATTTAAATTCCTAGCGTATTATAATTGGCAGAAATCGAACGTTTGGGGTGTGGCGTGTTGTGAGTTGTTACAAGGTAGGTGTTTGCTCGTAACGGTGCCTGGCTCTGTCCTCAATTACCCAACTACCTGAAAAATTCGCGATTTATTTTGGGCACAAGTTATAATTCCAACAACTGAGAGTTTGTGTCACTTTCATAATTGGCCTTTGACTTGTTTGACGTCTCCTGAAAGTCCCTGAGCTAATAACAAAAATGTACCTTGTACAGACATGTTTTACAGAATATTTAGGAATACAGAAGTGAAATAGACGGTAGGACAGCGAACTAAGTCGCACACGCCAGCAAAATGGCTTCCCTGGCCAGCAACATGGCAGGAACACCTACTGCGAATCAGCTCTGATAATCGGCAGTCCGAACAATAGGAATCCTGCCGTAAAATGCAGGAGCCAAACATACACGGGGCTGGCATCAACAGTCTCGGGCAGCCAATAAGCGGCGAAGTTCGCCAATACCAAACGAGCCGCCACGTCATTTCGCGTCGGTATTAATATTAAGTCTGTGTCTATGTCACTTTAACAGCAAGCAGCTAATGAGCATCTTCTGACTGCTTCAGTTCACAAATATTTCAGTGAACGCGCGAATTTTCCCGGTCTTTATCAATAGAGGCACTAGTATTTTGCGTATTCATCTGGCAACAGCTTAGACTTCTCAGTTCTATACGTGTACCGGCTGTAGCCGAATATCCATTGGCCTCTAACAGTACGAACCTGTAGCACGTGATATCTCCACGACTTTAATCCTTATATTTATAACTGGCTTGCAGTCGTCAAATGTGTGGTAAACCGCTCTCGTCTAATCACAGAAGGAGGAGTGAAGTATACGTTATCGACGTTCAACCTGACCTAGAATCAATACGTGAAATAATCGTGCCTCTATGTATCAATTACTCAATGCCCTCTAAAACGTACATACACAGATCAAAATAACCAGGGAATTTGTCACCATTACTTAAGAGTATCGGCTGTAAATAATGACAGGTATACAATAATAATCATGTTTTAATTTGTCTATAAGATAGCATGACGTATTGTCAGATACAGAAGAATATGCACCGAATGTGATAAGACGAGGTGGTGGAAAATTGCGGAAATAGTTTTTGCCAACGTATTCTCCAGTTGCTGAGCCTCGTTGGAGTAGACGATGGTTGTGTGGCAAACTTAGCTGTTTACATACGAATTACAGACGTTCAGTCGTAGTCCAGTCAAATAGGGACTCGCTAGTAAAGTAAGTAAAACGTCGAAAATGAGTACGTTACACTGAAGCCTAACAGTAAAATTTCCCGTTATAAATAACCACAACTATTTATCGTTCAGACTCATAACAACATCTTAACTGTGTTATATTTAATTTCTTCATGACAAATTAGTGAGCTACGACTGTTGTATCCGTGACATAATTACATAAAATGTCGAAGACATCAGTAGGGCAGCAATAGTCTGATACGCGAACACTACAGCAACTATGTCCCTTGGAATAGTGTACGGTCTCCCCGAACACCCAATACTGCTGCACGTCTGCGTGGTAGGGAGCCAGTGAGCTGTTGGAGAGTAAGTCGCTACTTTGACATGATATCCTTTCCCAGTTCTGCATGAGTTGTGTGCGGTGCAGTAGCTGCAACGCGTCGGTCTAGTGTGTACCAGACGTTCAATTGATTCACATCGTGTCTGATATCCTAGATGGTTTTTGTCTGATTCCCTACTTAATTTTTACCCTATCCTAATTAATTTAGACCTATCATCAATTGGAATAGCTTCGTCTTGAAAGGGCATTAGTCAAAGTAAGCGTACATATTTTGTATGCTTGTAAGGTACAGTATAAAACACTGACCAACGCTCTTCTCCTAGTAGTCGATAAGAGATGGGTGCTCCATCGCCTAGCTCTTAGAGGCGTATAGACGCAAGCAATGAGCCAACAAGTGTCGACCTTAGAGACCACACGCTTCCAGGTACTTATCGCTCTCTTTGTAGTCCAATATCGCGCAAATTATATCTGCAACTCGTTTATATTAGTGCACTTATCGAAAGCCAAAGTATTGGCCTACAGATGCCAGAATATTATTTTTCCTTTACAATAAGAAAACAGTGTGCCAAAGTCATAAATATGCTATTTTTAGACATTCTAGCCTACTATTTTTTTTTTTACTTTTTAATTACATACGCCACGACGTCTGTATATAATAGTTTTTGAATTTCCTGAAAAAAAAAATCTTATTCAAAGAATACTGATTTTACAGGAAACGTCTTCTAACGACTCTAGCTGAAGTGTATGTATGTCTGGTGATTAGAGGAAAGAAAAACAACGCGTGAACCGTCGAAATACTGACTGTTGCTCGTTCAAAACAAAGCGATTCAGTTATTTGTAAATTGTGTTTTGCTGACGTCGAATTGCAAGTAAAATGGGTGCCTCTTGGCTAGCTCGGTATTGGCCGCATTTCTTTCTATTTGATCTGGCATCAGCGTACTTTGCAAAAGCTTACCACGCGCCAATGGAGCCAATGCGTCGATTACGTTGATTAAGGAGGTCGGTATTGCACGCTGATCTTGCTTCACAGCGACTGTTACTGTGTTCGTCGAGTGTGTCAGCGGGTCTGTTGCAGCAGGAGCGGATTGTACAGGAGCGCGGGCGTCGCGCAGTAATTACTGGCAGTGTGTCTCCGTAAGCGGGCCACGGCGATGTACTTAACAGTCGTGTTTCCTGGTATTCTTTCCTCTCTTGGCCACTCTCTCTCTCTCCCTCCCTCAGTAGTACTGCTATCTGCACGCGGCCAGGCTTGGCAAGTAATTGGCTCCTGGTGGCAATAGTCGCCCGCGATAACAGTTGTTTGCGAGTCGGCTCCTGCTGCTGCGCCCTCATCCCCTCTCGCCTTTCTTCATTAGCACCGGTTCCGAGCACCGAGACTCCTCGTGCACGTGTGCTCGTCAGAGCAGCAGAGCTTTTACCTTTTCAGGGCACCTTCTACCATGCGCTTCAAATGTATTGTAATGTACGGGGAAATACGTTTTTCGCACGAAAGTATTCCACATGTGCCCGTTGTGCGAACATACGTAAAGAAAACACTTCAGACATGACGGATTACCCTTGTCGAGACACCCTACTGATTAAAAACACTGTTTCGAACCCTTCCAACATATATTAAAACGGCCGTTCTATATTCGTATATGTTTACAAAAATGGCCCCACATTTATTAGAAACATGCCTTTGAACGCCATTAAAATAGCTGAAAATAGAATGTTCAGAAATGGGAAATTGTAGGAAAAAATATACTGGCCTTCACACCATACTTTCCACGACTCATAAAAAAATTCGAAATCACTGCGCGCCATTTTAGCACTTCGCACGTAAGGAGGTATTATACTTGATAACTGCACCTTCTCTCTTTACTGTCGCAAACGACTAAACGAAAACATTAGAGGAGGACTGCTCTTTAAACACAAACCATCTGTGAAATAGGAGTGATTGTGAGGGTAGAAGGGTATGTTTCTAAGTCTTTCCTGACGCGAAAGTCTGTACTTTGAAACAAGGCTAAGTTTAGAAGATCGTAAGAAAATTAATGAGTCCATTGTAACCTCCGAAGAACTTCCCATTGTATACGACAGTGAAATGTAGGTTTCAGGTAGGTAAATTAATATCATGATCGAATCAAGGTAACTGTTTTGCGTGCATTTTGTACACTACTTAGGCTACGTATATTAGCGTACTTTTGAGATGAGATTTGTGAGATTCCGACAAGTGTCGCAAACAATGGCTCACAGGGACATGAAAAAAAATTGCGTATTTTTTGTCGAGCAAGCTACGTTTCAGACTCTAGTAAATGTTTGTTATGTTTGCAATTTGCCTTCTACCTATTTGGCATACTAATCAACAAACAAATAAAGGAATTGCTGGACCAATTGTGGTGCACTACTGTTTCATTAAGCTTGAAATGAACAGTTGATATTTGCTTGAGTATTAAAATATGTTTTATGTCTACAAGTAAGTTAACCCGCTGTTTACATATATGCTATTTTCAGTTTTCATTTGTTCATTCATAGTACGATATTATATCTATAAAATGTCTTGTCATCGAGAAATCAACGAGATAAATAAGTGATCTTGCGAATAACCATAATCACACGTGTTCGTCAGTTGATTTTGCTAAAATTTTTTCACTCAGAAACATTGTTCGACGCAATTCACACTGTTTCGACGCTAACATAAATTAAGTAAAGTTATATTTTTATGTTGTTGTTGAAACGACAACTGGCTTGTGTAAATATAGGCTGTAGTAAACATTTTTGGTACAAAAATAAATGAAGAGAAAATGCTTTCCATGTGTTGTGAAAGTTGATATCACCATTACCAAATGTGAATTTTCTGCTTCAGAAGTGTAGTTTTCACCAAAGGCGAGTAATTAACACATGCAATTTATAATGTTCTATATTGTTTAATTAAAAAGTTGGTAAATTGAGAAACAGTGTTGACAAACATACCCATTGAAACACTATAAATTGTAGTTAAACATATGTATGAAATCGTTCATTTATTGTTGTTAATAATTTCACTATACACGGTAAGTTACTTAAAAAATATGTTTGTGTTCACCGGTATTTTTTACAGGTGGAGAATGGGTATCATTGAAGTCGAACGAAAATATGGTTATCGGGAACATGCATAGTGTCTGCATGTTTAAGTTGATTGATAATCACTTTTCGTTTTCACAAGATAAAGAAAAAATATGTGTATACATGTGTAATATATATAAAGCACGATAAATGCAGTGTAGGTTTTTTGATGTTCCCTATTGTCATGAGGTTCTGGTCGTACTCTCTCTGCTGCGCATTCAGAGTATTGTTGGCGACAGTGAAACGTTGGCACATTATCGCGCAAGTTTCTTGAAAGCACGTGAATGTAACATAATGTCGACTGCTAACAAAAGAGTTTCCCCTGTCAGTCACGTGAGCGCGCGCACTGGGGCGGAACCACATATTCTGACTTGCGCGCGTATTTATACCGCTCTAAACCCGCTCCGGAGCCCGCATTCTCCACGGTGAGACGACGGATCAGACAAATAAGTTTTTTACAAGGCCTAAGCACTGTGAAAGTTGAAGCCGCGGGGGAGTGAAGCAGCCGCAGACGATTTATAAGCAGAGGAAAACGCAGCGGTGGAGACAGTTCCCTTGCCTGGAGTCTGGCCGGGAAGATATATTAGGCAGTTCGTATTGGACATGTTACTTCCAGTCGGATCAGCAGCGCGGAGAGGCAATAAGAATGTTTCAATAATTCGAGAAGAAGGGGGCAGGGATGTGGGGCTGGCGGAGATGCGACTCTCTCTCGCTGCCCGTGGAGGCTGCGTGCCAGGACCACTCTATCTGCGCAGGCAATAGCCTGCTGTGGCGAGGGAATGTTCGGCGAATACCTTCCAGTTGTTTCCTCAGTGCTGCGCCGTCCGCTGATAGGAAGCGTCTGGCTATCTGACTGGCAGTGAAGGCCAGTTTGCACTCAGAAAAGACGTTTGAATGCCACTTGGCGAAAGGAAACTAATGAGAAATCACATTAGCTATAAGACACGTTTGCTTTATTATAACTAGTAGTGATATATATGATAGTGATATATTTCAGCGATTTGTTATTTTTTTTAATAGATAAAATAACCGTGCATAGTAAACCCGTTTACTGACAGTGAGGTGTCATGTGTGCCTAGTGTAAAATATGTAATCAAAAAGCTTAGCGATTCGTAGCGATTTTTTTATTACTAGGTATAATCATCGCTAGCCTTTCTATGCTTATGACTGCTGTTTGCTGTCGTGTAATGCGTGACGTGTTCTTACTTACGTTGGCAGGCAAGTACGATATGTTGAGTTTCTTTGCTTCCAACTATGTTTTTTTGTTAACTTCCGCCAAACGCCGTAAGTGAGAATGTGTACCGACCGTTAGCTCACCACTCGGTGCAAACAAATCGGTGATGTAACTTAAAAATTATTAAAAGTAACGTTGTATGATCAGTAAATTATTCCCTTGGCATCTGGATAAGGGAAAGAGGCGGTAATAACAAACTAGTGATGCACAGTATAAAAAAAAGTACTTTAACAAAAAAGTTATGTAGTCGATAGACCTAGTTGTGTTTCATAAGAGTTTAAAACTGAATTTGTTAATATTAGGTGCTGTGAATCGGCCGAGAACAGGGAGGAACTAAGTTACATTAATTCTATTAATTAGGGAGAACCATTAGAAGAAATCCACCTCCGGTGTTATATTGTGTTTCGCAGTAAAATTTGACAGCTGTTTATAGTAAATTTGAGCAATAACTGATATGTTGTATTATGTATCGCAGTGCACGACATTTGCAGAAACAATGGTGAAATGGGTACCATTTCAGAATTAGGAATGTATTCTTGTATTGTGACACATGTTACAAAATATTAACTGTTATTGCCTGTAAGAAACAGTCGGAGTTTATTGAAGTAATGCGAAACGTAGACTATACGGTTTGAAGCGTTAACTTGATAGCGGCGATGTTATGCGTTTCTATAACATTACGGTTCACTTGATCGTCGCTTAGATACAGAGTAAGTTTTGTCAGTTTGATGTGAGGCTCCTCACTGGGCTGAGCTAATTAACTGGGAAGGCCTAGGAAAAATGTTTAATTAACCGTGAACAGACAATAACATCCTGCCTCCCGTTCAGTAATGCCGCCAGAGAGGAGTATCTGAGGGAGTGAAGCAACCTACTTTGCATGTAACGGCCATGCCTGAGCCGTGGTTCGTGTCCGCCAACTGCCGCAGTGCGCCGGCGCCAGTCCCGAGGGCTCAAACTATGTTGCCTCGCCAAGTTAACACGTCGTGTGGGGTGCGGCAACTTGGCGCGGCTTTGACGGCAAGGTAGGCCCTACATCCTCGGGGCCTGGGCAGCGAGTTACGACCAAGTTTCGCCCCGGCCCCTACTCCAGCAGCCAGCTCTTCTTCGAAGAGGCACACGTGGGCTGTGTTGTAGGAATGCGGCGCTTGCTCGGCGGACAGTTCATGGCCTTGTCTACCTGCTGTTCAATTATTTAGACCGGGAAAAATCGCGGGTTCCCTGGTGGCTAGCGTCCAAGTGTATCTGCGAACTAGAGCCACGATTTTACGGTGGAAATATTTTTGCACCAATTTGTTTCAGAGCCTTATGTGCACATCTGCACCTCTGTTTCTTGGTCAGTGATTGGATATTTTAACTCTCGCTTGTCTAGGAGCTATATTAGCAAATCACAGACGTATGCTCTCACAGTTTCCTTATTATTCTTGGGACTATAAAAACGGAGACGTTTCTGAACAAAGATACGCTGCCAATAAGCGCGAAGGAGAGATGCTGATGTGCACGTATGACATTGAAACAAAGTTATGCAAAATTCTTTTTGTGACAAAATCGTGGCTCTGCTATTAACACAAGCAGACAGTAGCTGCTCGCTGACCCAGTGATACCACTAGACTGGGTCTGCACTTAGTTGCTTCTTTATTATTGGCTCAGCCAATACCATAAGACGTCAAAAGTGACATTGACATACAGTTGTTTGAATTCCAACTATGATTAAAAAGAAAACGCGAAATTTTCACACCCCTACTGATAACTAGTCACATGAAAATTTCGCGTTATTGTTTGGCTTAACTTACTTGAACTCACTCCGTGGCGTTGTTGGCTCTGGGCCTTCTTACCTCTGTGTACCCGCGTTGCAGGATAGTAAGTATTTTACTGTTGACTTTACATAATTGGTTGAAAAAATCCTTCAGGCGCGCCGCACGTACAGCCCGCCAACAGAACAAGTCGGATAAACTCACAGTAACGCTCAGTCCAGTCTATTGACATACAATAACGAGAAATTCGCAGGTGTAGGCTGTTCAGGATAAACTGAGCACTGCTTACAGTTTTCTGTGAGCAGTTGTGCTTACATTTGTCCTATTTTAAACCTCAAAACTTCCATGCAGCTAATAACTATTGTTAGTATTTCACAGCACTCAAAACTTACTTGGGGGCCGCGGCGGTCGAGGGTTCAGAGCTCTCGCCTCTCACAAAGGCTATACCGGGTTCGATTTCCAGTGGGGTCGGTCCACAGATTTTCGCACGTGGGAATTGTGCCGGGCGATGCCATTGGTCGGGGGGTTTTCTCTGGATCTCCCGCTTCCCCCTCCCCCTCATTCCGGTGCTGCTCCACACTCATCTCATGTCACCCCTCACCAGCGCTGAAGACCTCCATGTTAAGTGCTGACTAAAATCTCTCGTTCAAGACTTACTTTTGTAGCCTCAATAAGTACATTTTTTTATTATAGGAGTTGGGAAATGCTTATTTTACAGTGAACCGACTATACTGATATTTTGGAACATGACTGGGATATTGTGCATGTTCATATTGTATGCTACTGAACAGGCGACACTCAATTTGTATTTTGACTTAGAATATTTGTTTACCGAATTTCGTACCGAGCGAAGTGACGGAACACGCTGGACTCACTTTCGGGAGGGCCCTGTTAGATCCCAGTCTCCGGCCATCCTGATTTCGGTTATGGTTCCTCGAATGCTGGGATGGTTCCTAAACAAAGGCCATGGCTGACTTCTCTCCAGCTCCTGCCATTCTACCAAGTTGTGTGTCGCCGTCTTTAAAGTCCTTACTATTGACGAGATGTAAAGCCCACTTACCTTACCTTACTGATATTTCACGATCATATCTTCACACATGACAGTCATTAACAACTTGTAGGCTCTAGTTTTTCTTTTGTTTCTTTGAAAACCATTAACATTTCCCAAAATGTGTATTTGGCTATTATTCACCATAACATTAGACGTTAATTACGCTGCTTAATTTACTAAAGTCGAAAATCTATCAGAAAAGATTTGTATTTTTTTTTTCATCTATTTACCAATGAAATTATTTTCACGAAGCAGATCTCGTGTAATATATTTATTGACAGTTTTTACTTTTCCAGGAAATTCACGAAAATACTATTTAAAGCATGTGAAAAAATATTCACTGAAAAATATTTGCCTTTGTTGATTACTATTTTTTGTGCACTTCTAGCACACGTTGTGAAAAAAGTAGTATTTTATTAGAGCAGCAATTTGACTAGGAGAAACGTGCACAGTTAGTATATGAGAATAATGTGCAAAGCGAGCGAGAAACCACTTTGTTAGAACTGCGGCGGCACGAAGTTGTTAACTGTGAGCGCTAGGCGCAGGGAACTGTCCCGCAAGAATTTCTTGCTTCCCTGCGGCCAAGAATGAGGATACGAGCGGTTTGGGTGGCTGGAGAAATACCTCCAAGACGGCGGAGTACGCTGATAAGACGAGATACAAAAACAAGAAGCGGGACTGTTCCGTAGTGGAGTGTGAGTGCTAGTTCAACATAAGCCTGGAGGAAAAGTACAAAATATCTTGTGGCAAGCAATACGTCTGTGGCTCTTTGAGTTGAGATCAGAAGGTGCAGTTATGCTTCCCAGAATTTTATAGCAGCTGGGATGTTTACGTGTTTATTTTTTGCAATGACTGTTTTTACGTATAACCTCAAGTAGCGAACAAATATTTTTGGCTATATTAAATGCATTTCTATTGGAAATAAAAACCTGAGGAACCGTTATCAGTCATCATATTGCAATATTTTATTTTTATTTATTTATTTTTACTGGTTCTCAGAAGAAAAGTGTAAAATTTGCTATTATTGTAGCGGATGTTTCTGTCGGGTTTTCTCAGGAATTTTCCTCCGAGAACGTATTTATTTACAGCAACTACCAAAAAAAATAAAGTATTACAATTTATTCTTCCTAATGGTAACTAAGTAGCTGGATGCTAGTAATATCTTGAGGTGTATGGAACCAATTTTGAAACGATTTAAACGAGAAGATTGTAAAATAACTACAAAATAATTTTGTTACAAAAACATTAAAAATTAGATTTCAAAACATTGCCGCTGTTGTTGGCAACAACTGGTAGATTATATCAGGAATACAAACCGCTCGAGTAAAGCGTAATGTTTTTAATTTTAATTTCATCTGTAATTGATTATTATGTGAGACACAAAATAGCACGTGTTGTGTAGCGTACGTTCTGGAAGTGTGCGTGGACTTGTATAGTCCTCAGAAATGCCTCGTGAATACAGTTGCAGCTAACAATGCTGTTGTCAGGACACGTAACTACGAGCAGGTATCCACGCTGGCCAACTCTACCAGGCACCAGGTGCAGTGTAACAGTGCCCGTACAACACGGGAATATTGTCGCGCTCAACAGCACACTGTAAAAAAAACTTCCTCGAATGTTTAGGAAGTTACTATCCCAGACGCAATATGGTACAGTTACCATACTTCCGTCTTGTAAATATGCAAACTTTTACACTTGTTACAATACAGGTCTGGTAACTTCAGTATACATTTGACTGTTTTATAAAAAGTCTAGTAGTGTTACCATGGATGTCTGGGAAACTATTCTACCATTCCTACTACATTAGCGCTCCTATACGCACGTCTGGTAAATTTAAAACTATTTTTTTAGAGTGCAGCTACAGCTTGTGTAAAGCTAAGAGGCCTGTGTTTCGCGAGCATTGTTGCAAGTCGCATTCCATGATTACACGACCCCCAGTCCAAATATACAGGTACCTTAACTCGGGACTTGGAAAAATATTCACGTTTTCTTTTTGGCACGAACTTAGACGTCAAACAACCCTATCGTGCAACTTTTGCTGTTGGTATTTGGCTTATTTGACACATTTCCAGAGGGCGCTATGCCAATTTAATCAGTTTTTTTCTTTCGGAAACCCCCATACATCAGGGTCTTTTTTTTCTCAAAAAGTGGGTACATTGTTTTGCTGTGGTCGTCTTGAGCTTTTCGTTTTTGTATATGGAAACCCCACAAGTTACAATCATGGATGTAGTAGAAAAGGTACGATTATGAAACGTATTTTTGTTCAGAAATTCCTTAATTAACCTAGTCACTAGGTTTCTATTTAAAAGTACAAAACCTTTAAGCCATTCCCTTTTCCTGAAAAAGCCTACAAATAATCTATTTTGCAAAACTTTATTTTGAAAAAAAAAAAAATCTCCATACAGCATAACTGATAAACCCCCCCCCCCCACACACACACACACAATATGTTAACACAAAACATAGGTATAATAATATACTTCTAGTACTGACAAATGCAGTAGATTCGTTTCTTGGCTCTCCTGTAAAATTTATTATGACTTATGGGGTTTTTGAAAAACCCGATTCAGTTATGAAGAAGTAACTAAACACAGTCTCAATCGTGTGGTGTCACTGTATCAGCGAGCAGCCAATGAACAGCTGCTGTCTACTCGAGTACACAGATATTTAGAGCTGGTGATTTGTGGTGAAAATAATTATGCAACTTTTTGTATCAATGCATAACGCTCACATCTGCACCTCTCCTTCATAGTTATTGGCAGAGTGTATGTGTGCTGATGAAAGTAAGGTTACTGCGACACCACACGTCTGTGATTTGCGGATATATAACCAAGACGTTGAGATCTAAAAACACCCAATCACTAACCATGAAGCAGAGCTGCAGATGTGCATATACACAAGACAACCCTTAAATTAAATGTTAAAATAAAAAAATACCATCTAATAGACCACGATTTAAAAAAAACCACTAGCAATGTTATTGCACTGCAAATTATGTGAAGTGTTGTGTGTGTTTTCCCAACGACAGCTTCTCTCTACACTTCTTACCGTTATCTGTTGTGTGGCCCCACTTGTTCGTTTTGATTATTACAAGCATTTTCGTAGGAGAATTTATTTTACACTCGAGTCCGATTTAAATACGCGGTATTGTAAATGTTTTACAATTATTTTTGTATATTATCCAATACATGTTTTGGGGGGTGGGGGTGTTTATACTCCTAATCGCAAATGTGTGATTACGCACTGCGTCACAATATACTCCTGCTTTCAAATGACACGCAATTTCGTGGTGTTGCATGGCAATTTACAAAACTATAAGCGAGCCACCTTGACGTTGCAGGGACTGTACTGCACACTAGGTGTTAGTGGTAGGGAAATGCGGCATCAGCGGGTAACTGGGGTGGCAGGTTTACTGTCGCCAGGAGGAGCCATAAACTGCCCTGCCTGTGTTTACTACCTTACCTCCTCGTCCTGCGCCCACTACGCCCCTGCTACACTCTGATTAATACTGTCCCGCCTCTCATTTACAACTTCTTGTCGCCATTCATACCTGTAAAGTCGACCACCAGATACGTTCTATTACACAGCAGCGCAGCCTGCCAATGTGTTTGGAAGCAAAGCAGTTTACTGCGCTATAAGTGAAGTTATGTTATTAGCTACGTGTGTTCGGTGGGAAGGAGACAGTGGATTTGTATGTAGCCTAAGAGACAATCACTTTGAAAAAAATTAATTTTCATATTTAATAATGTTGCGTGGTTAAAAAAAAAGTCAGTGAATTACAGTAAATATATTTTGTTGGATGTTTGAATAAGGATGAGAGATGTGAAAGCACCCAATCAGTAGGGAACTTCTTAAATGAAATTAGCATAAATGGCGATACAAAAATGATCAAAATTATAGTAAAACTATTTATAATAAATCGTTATAATTAGCACCGTTGATTGGAAGAGAAAAAAAAATTAATAAATTTTGCTGATTTACAATTTTTTTCAAATCGACAATATTATTGATTTATTGGAATTAAGAGTGTAGGTGTCTGTGTCGTGTTAACAGCTGAAGCAATCAAAACAATTGAACAAATGCAAATTTAAATAATACAAAAATAAAATAAAGTTAAAAATTAAATTACTCTAAGTGTATGTTATTAATTCTAATAAATTAACTAACATAACATTAAGTTAAAATAGTTATTTAAAAAAGTTATTGTTTTATATACATACATACGTGACATTGAGTAAGGTAACTTTTGTCGAGTCGAGGGAGGGAAAAAGGTAAATTTTGAGAAGAAAATGAGGGTTATTTTAAAAAGAGAAAAGAAAATTTTAACTTTTTTTAAAAGAAAAAAGGGGGGAAATAATGGTTGGGTGACGTCATCGGTGGCTACATCTGGCCCAACGCTCGTATTCTCATATCAGATCGGCATAATCATACAAGCATGAATATGTATACGTGGCCTATTGAGTGATACTGCTGCCGTTTTTTAAATGAAAACAGCATGCATTAAAATAGAGTTTAACTACCTTCGTAGCTCTAGTCTGTACTCAACTGCGAACAGTGAAAATGATTTTTTCTGGTTATGTTTGGTACGTAAAATAACTAACTAAAACTTTGGTGTGAAATTGCACTATGTAGTTAGGCATCATGTAAACATTTAAAACATTTAAATGTTATTGGTGGTATCAAGTTAATGTTAATGAAAAAATAACAAAGTTTGTGAAAAATAGAAAACAATATTGTTCGTTTATGTTAACGCATTCTGTAAATAATCCACATTCTGCAAGGCTGGGTGGATTTAGTCACGGTATGTTAAACCATAAATCATACTAAAGTGTTCTGAATTTTGTTTGTGTAGATGTTCTGTTGTAATTGTTGAACCTGGGACTATTGCTGAACTCTGGTTGTTTTTATACAAAACATTTATTTTGTCGCTTTGTTCGTTATTAATTTTCATTTTCGATTAATTTTCTTCGTAATATTTGTAGGCCTATCAAATAATTTCAACAACAAATAACAAATTGTTAAAAATATTTCACAAAAATATGACAAGTACCTCATAGTGTGACGGAGAAGAATTGTATGAAATTTGATTCGAATCAGTATCCGTTTAAAACTTAAATTTTATTCATTAGCTTTGGTGAAGGAGTGAGTTGGTGAAAGGACGACAGGGATAGGGAGGCATGCACACACACACACAAATACAACTCAATTAGTTTTTTTTTTTACAAAACTACTTGGTGATAGTTGTAAAATTAATGACTTATTTGATAGTTTTAGAATTTAGTGTTATAAAGACATTTTAATTACTAATTTTTGTTAAAACGTTTGTTTGCTGACGCATTCATATCACGTGTGAATACTAAAACTGGTAGCCAGCATTTTTTGATATAGCAGTTTGGTTAAGTTAAAGTTTCATTGTTTTTTGTGTATGTGCGCCGGACGTGATGGGGCTGTATTGTAGGTGTATGCAGTTCCTGGATGATTCCTCACAACCGGAAAAAAAATTCGTGTGGAAATACAGTGTGCTGACGTTGTTTCCTTTTACTCTGCACATTTTCTTATGTTTACATTAGCTACATCTCACGTTTCAGCTCTTGGGGAGGTTTGCTCTCGTGACATACGACGCAGGTAAATAGCCGTAGCAGGTTTATAGGCCCACTCCTCACTCGTATTCGTCAAAATTCACACCTAATGGTAATATTTTTATCCTTTTTTTCACCCAATATCCGTCCTTCTCTCTTTATTTTTGCAGTATTTTCTTTTCCCTGTCGCGCTTTATGAATTACTGAAGTGGGTTTAGTTTATGGTCATATAGAGTAAGGCAAATGGTCCCTGTTTATTCTGTTTTGGTAAGTTTAATTTTTTTAATCTGGAAAGGGAGTAGATATCGCTGAACCATTTCATATAAATTTTGAAAATTATGTTCTGCATTGCCTAATTTTCTCAAAACATAAGTTTTTTATAATTTTGGCTGGTTATTGACTTGAAGGAAATTTTAATAAGTATATAATTAGCCTGAATCGTACAAAATTATGCTTTGAACAAATCAGGCTCCATAGTTCAAACTATTTCCAAAGCCGCGTATACATTAGGCGAACCGAGCCTGTAATGAAACGTGTAATGTAACATGTTCGCCTAGTTTGTACGAGGTTGCGAGCGCGCTGCGATCGTCCAACGAATGGCTCGCGTAGTGCTCGGTGCGACCCGCCGGCTGTCGGATTTTTCGACGAACACAAAGGGATTCGCAGTTCTAGTTTGGACGCGTTCGCGGTAAGTTCAGCCTGCCAACAAGCCAAGCGCGAGCATGGATGACTGGACACAAGGTACCTTGTTACAGTTCATTGAAATCTATAGAACCAAAACAGTTTTATGGGATCCTACTGATAAGGATTACTACAAAAAACCGTGAAGGAAGACGCTTGGCAAAACATAGCCATTTCAGTAGGAAAACCGGCCGAAGCATGTAAAAAGAAACTCGTAAGTTTACTTGCTTCGTACAGAAGGAAAAAGGCGAAACAAAAAACGTCAACTGGTACAGGAAAATTTAAGTTTTTATGTTAAATATATAAAGTACAAAATATATTTAGTTACAACAAAAAAATGCGGCTAAAGGGTTCGACATGAAAGCTAGAAATAGATGTACACATAGTTTATAGTAGCTGTAAATATTGTTGAACATACAAATAAGTCAACATTTTTTGAGAACAATATGTGTTTCAGATGTTACAGTAGGTTTACAGTTTATTAAATAACACTTTGCCTGCGATTAGTAATGTCTGAAACCACAGAAAGATATGTATGTTTTCTGTCATCCGCAGGTGCTGCAGAAGTATATAGGAGCAGGTGGTTCGCATATGAGGCGTTACGGTTCCTACAGGACAGAGATAAACCTCGAAATCTGTTGGAGACATCCTAGTAAAGTTTTTGTACTGACCAGTAATGTGTTGAAACTTTAAATCCCGCATGAGCTCCGGCCCGTTTCGCTTCTTATACAGTGCAGTACGCCACCATCGCCGAGGCTTTCGTTGTTTTCTAAGTCGTTGATGTGCACACAGTAGCATAGCACAACTGCAAAGAATTAACGCTAGTGATGCATCGTTATTATCCATTGTCAAAACTCCAGAGCGATACTGCGCGCTCGTGCAGTGCTCACCATACTCATGGATCACGGCATGCTCGAGGTTTGTTTGTAGCGTGCTCGATGCCTGCAATTTGCAGCGAGCATTACATTACAGGCTCGGTTCGCCTAATGTATACGCGGCTCAACATTTCTATGTAACGGTTTTACGATATCTGCTCCCATTTAGGATTTAAAAATTTAAACTCGCAAAAACTACATAAATAGGAAAGCGTCACCTCAGTGTTTTACGTGTAGATAAAAAAAAAAAAAAATGTTTTTTTTTTCTTTAGTACATTTTATTTTGTTAGTTTTGTACTTATTTTTTTTGTCCTTAGAGTTAGCTTTCATTTATACATTTTCTTTCTAGAATTTTAACTAAGCGTGCATTGCAAACATTGCAAATGGTTATTTGGTGTGGTTTTTTGTTGTTAATTAATTCAGTTTCTGCTTAATGTGGGATCTCATTCCGTGTGTTGAATTGTCCATTTGCAAATAAAAATATTTAATTGAAATAATGAAATAAACGTTATTATAGCGCTGTAGCATCATGCAAATGCCACCGAGATTAGCAGCCGATTTTTACATTCGCATTGCCGTACCTGATAACCGTGAAAAGGCGAGAATGTATTTATAATAAAAAATAATACGTGACTAGTTGCGTCATGCATAGGCTACTATTCAGATGTTATGGATTCATAAGATTAAAACAAGTTTTTTTTTTATTTGAGCGCGGTTTCCAAACATGTTAACAATACAAAAAAAAAGTAATTCCAACTAGACTTGCGGTGCCCCATCTTAAGCCATCAGAAATATGGTCCTTTATAAACTGCATTGCATTGTGTATTTAGTACTCGGAAGTAATTCAAATGTGACTGCGTCGCAGTAATACACAGATTTGTAAGTACCATGTTAACGCAATCGCGACGTTAGTTCAGTGTCTTGCGCGCAGAAACTATGACGCATTTGAAATGTTCTATCCTTTCGACCTTATCGTTCGCTCCAATGAAATTGTTCCTCCGATAGCACCCAAACTGCGAAACGTTGCGCGGCGTTGTACATATTTTATTTTACTTTTGTTGTGGCGTTGTTTCTTCTGTTATCGAGTCCAGATGTAACCTACATTTCTTTGGTTTCCCGGTGGGAGCGTCCATGAATTTTTCATATTATTTACGACGGGGCATTATCATTCTAGACATGCTGGAATTGGGGCAGAGTTGCTGGAGCAGTAAACCGACCGTGCGGTCTTGTTTCATCGTGCCAGCTCGTGCGTGCGTGCGAGAGAAGGCAGATAGCGCTGCAGATGCTGGTGAAATCATGGCGGCTGCAGGCACCGGTATGTGCGAGTGCGCATCTATATAGTATCTCATAACACGGAGCGTGTTCGATTGTGCTGTGTGACCAGTACGGACCTGCGATCATCCTATCGATATATCGACGACTTCGTAACTCTTTAAACATTGCAGAGCTGCGGCTTGAAGTGATGTTAAATTTGAGGCCACTCTCTCTAGTTTCTACTTTTTTTAGTGATATTAATTTTTTACGTCTTAACGAGAGTATACATCAAACACTGTCTGACAGTTTTGTTTAAAATCGTCTTCTCCGTGTTAGCTGATTTTTTCAAAGTAATAAATACTACGGTTTAATTAATTACGTAACTATAACGAAACTCTGGTTAATTGACATTTAAGCCGAAACCGTATAATTTCTTGCTTTAAAAAAATTCGTTATCACAGCTAAAACCATTTAAAAGAACTGTCAGAATATTTTTGATATGTGTTCTCGTTTAAGCTCAAAACAATAATTATCACAAAAAAAGTAGAAACTAAAGAGTATGGCCTTAAGGCCTTGCTCTTTAGTTTTGCAGTGGTTTCGAAAATATTTTTTTAACGCAAATTAATACATATATCAAAAATACATGCTGGCTGTTTTAACACTTATATATCATCGTTTGTATCTGAATTTTTCTGTTGCAATACACCAAAAGGATTTTTAGATTTTTGCCCCTGAAATATAAGGAATTTTGCTGTCAAAATAAGCCATAATGAAGATAAATTTTTTTTTGCTAGCAACCGGTACTTTATGTAAAAAAGGCACTGGCAAAATTGTGTATTGTATGACTGTATACACAGTCTCAAATTTTTTCGAAGAATTTGGGTAAAAATATTTGAGTTATTTGCAATTGTTTGAAATAAATGAAAGAGTGGCCTTAAGGGGCGTTCATAATTTCATGGCTTTTCTTATAAATCATGGAGTAGAGAGTTTTTTTAATTTTTGTGATGTTGAAATGGCATAGTTTAGCGCGTCATTTGCTTTTTGAAATCCATACGGCATGATTTCTGTTGCTTCTGTGAACACTTATAAGTCGTTCGCGTAATTTTTTTTTGCTGTTTCTGTTACAAACTAATGCAGATATAAAGGTTGCGATTATTTCCACAAATCTATTAATCTTTCATTTATGCCATGTCGTGCCCGAAATGTTGATACGTCCACTGAAACATAAGTTATCGTGAAAAAAAAAACTGTTAATCCCAAGGCAGTAAGGATCAATCCCTCTTAATGTACCGGGTGCTACTTCGGATTGAAAACCTATAAAACCCGTCTGCACTACAGCACATATCTCAAACACAAGGCGCCGTCAGCATTGCTAGTTCCGCCGAGTGACGGGTGTTCGTGTCACTGCGGCCAGGTTGCGTAGCTTCAAAACGCAGGTAAAGCAACTGGTATGTATAGAATGATTCACGAAAAATTACCGTCGTACACAGGACTTATCATTTAGAGCAAAAAAATAACATATACATGAGGGTTGCAGTCCCAGTATTTTCAAAGTAACTCGAAACAATGAAACATGACGAATACAGTGCAGAAGTAAATCAATTTTTTATTTACCAGATCGTATTGTTTTATTCGAACATCAACAGTCTCAGATCAACTACGCCATCAAAGCTTTTTAGTAGTTGTGCAGATTGTTTATGCTATCCCGTGTGAAAAATGCTACTAGACGTAGCAGCACAATAGCAGATTTTCATTTCACTAGGGACCCACAGTGCACGATATTTTTGCTCCATATCATAGAATATGCCCTGTGTGGGCTGTTCCTGAACACACACACACACTCACCTACACACACACACACACACACACACACATATATATATATATATATATATATATATATATATATATATATATATATATATAATAGTGATGTGTTACATATCGCGTTTTGTAATATTTGGTGATTGTGATATGTTGCCCACTTCTTTATTATTGATCCTAGTATTGGCCATGAAATGATGTATATGCGGGAACACAGAATCGCGATATTTGTAATACTTTGGCTACTTTAAGTTAATATTTTTCAGAGGTATTTTTTAATGTTTACATCAGCGACATGTGCAGTATTTTACAGAAGCAAATATGTATCGAAATGATATATAAAGTTATCGCACTGTCATAACGCGCAGAACAAATTTGAAACAGATGCTGTTAAACCCTCCATCCTTCAAGGTTTTCGTCGCTAGACGTTGTAAATCATAGAATCTTCCCGTCGGTGGACAGGGGCGAGTAATAAATCTCTTTTCTGTTTCCTCCCTCCCCGCTCCGTTCCTTCGTTCTTCTTTTACAAAATATACTCTATCCCCTTTGCTACATTGTCCATGAAAGCCTTCCTTCACTTGGTGAATATCTTTCATTTTTAAAAACACAGTAACTGTGACCAGTAGCTTGTGCGCCAAATATCGACGCTGGATTGAAAATAGTTCCCATTTTGCTGTGGTATAATAAGGAACTGTCTTCCATTTGTCGCAAATATAAAATCTGGTACATAAATGAACGCGCTGAAAATATTAATTGATATTCGCAGAAGTTTGTTGGGCAATAAGAATAAAAACCGTGCAATCCAAAACAACAGGTTTTGTAATTTCTTTCTTTTTGGGCGAATATTTTACCAGGTGCCGTATTCCTTTAGCGTAAACAATTTCGTCGTAATTAAATACTATACATCGCAAACAGATCAGCATAAACGCGTTGTACTTGCAACATCACATATTCGCTCAAAATGTTAGCAATTGCTATCTTTCAAAGACTACTTACTCTATTTGGGTTTTTATACACAGAATTTCTTATTCCTGCAATTTGAATAACAATCTCTTAGCTTGTTTTTATCTGGTTTGTTTACCATATAATTTTATGACTGGAATGCCTTAATTGCTTTGATTAAACAATCAACATATCGCAAAATGAACTATATTGTATCTTTAATCTTAGTGGCATACAGATGAAAAAGTTTTATTTATTCTCAGTAGATTGTCTGTTCCAGAAATATGTAAACTAAGGTAAGGGTTCAAATAAGGCCCACTTACGAAACAGTGGCTAATAACTATTTAGATTGATGGTATACAAAAATGTCTAATGGAGTAAATTATTCTTTTTTTTCTCCTGCATAAATGTTGTACAAACCTGCCGATATCAAAAATGTCTGGCAACTTTATAAATAAAAACACAAATATATGTAACAGGGCCATATTACCTGCAGCAGCATACAATAAAGCCCATGTTACAAATATGGTAATCAATCCAAAAAAAAATAGCAAGATAAATTGTAATTTCTTCACATTTAAAAGACAAAAAGATAAAAGAATGATAAAAAAATTATTTCTTACATATAACAATAAAAATCATTTTTAAGTTAAACTTATTTTATTTCAATTTTAAATTAGACTTTAACTAAACTTATGACTATTGGTAGACACTGCAGATTCAGAGTAATAACGTAGATTTATTTAAAGTTTGAACAAACTAATTATCACAAATATATTCTTACTGTATAGCACTGCTTTAAGTTCGCAATTTAAAAATAAAAATTCACAAAAACACCCATTAAAATTTCTAATTGATGAGGAAAAGAAATATTGCATCAATTGGATTGTGAGGAATAAGTCAACGTCTTTAAATACAATACATATTTCGTCAGAAATAGTAAAATAAAAAACGAAACATGTAAAACTCTAATCGTTTCAGATTTTTCATACGATATGGCCCTGTGTAACTAACATTAATTGCCCAGTCATTAATTTACAAAGTCAAAACTTTCAGTGATGTTAACTATCGTGTCCACCAGTTGAAACTATCAACCGAAATTAAAAATAAAATAACCACAAGCAATAAAATTAAGCTTAAAGTAAATTGGTGACAGTAAACCACGTTAGTTACCCATTACGTTTAGGACATCGCCATCAGCTGTAAGTTCAAAACATTTCTCGTGGATCCAGACATTGCATGAAAGACATGTCCTCATGTTTGCAACAAAATCTTGGCAAACATCGCACAGCCATGGCTCTTCACTAGCTTTCTAGGTGGTTGCTTGAATCATGGTTGCAGTGTGATGGACAGATTCTTTTCCAATGATATTTCTGTTCAGGGTTTGAGATCTGTAGTTATAGCCGTCTTACGGAGGATTATGTGACGCTTACGTTTGATGTTTGGTGTGCTTGAAATGGTGACTTCAGATGATTTGCCAATCTTTGAAAGAGTGACATTTTATCATCTGACTCTTCTTGGCGTGTTAAAAGACTGCCGTGCGTAATATACACAGTCACGGTTTCTTAAAATCAGATTGAATCTTAACAAAAATTGGCCATATTAGGAAAGGTTGTTAAAATATGTTTCTGGGGGATAAAAAAATAGTCATAGTAACTGACATATTTTCTTTAAACCGTTATAGTTATATAAAATAAATTCAACACGGACAACATGGCGGTTAACAGCCACCGAGTGATTCTTGGTATTTAAATTAAAACAAATTAAACGTAATTTAAGTACTTAAAATTCCACGGCAGGTAATAAGGCCCACTCAAAACATGGGTTGGGCCTTATTACCTGTTAGCATGACTTTTTATTTTATTTGCTATGAATAAGAGGAATAATATAAAACGGACTTTCAAGGCATGGTTGTGTTGTTAATTAAGTATATAATGACATCCTATTTCGCGTATATGTATTTAAAGTGCTCAACTTGAAAGGCAGAGGTTCTTCAGAGGAGAAAAGTTATAAAGTCAAGGTACTTCTCACCTCAGTATTCTTCCACACACGCCCTACAGAAAACAATTGCGACTACGAGTTTGAAACTACTGTCGTTCCGTAACATCTCTAGTAGCTTTGTGGTTGTTCTGCTAGCGAAAGTTCGTTGGCGGGTAAAATTTTAAACTGCAACTGGGCCTTATTACCACCTACCAACTTATTTATTACTTTAGCGATTAATTCTGCCTTATAGTTTTCTATTTAGAAGTCTTTTACCGACGGTTCGTGACAATTTGTCTTCTCATATCGTACATAATAGTGTTGTGCGTGTATTCTCCCGAAGTCCGTGACTTTTTTCTTACTGTCGTTTTGTCGTCATTCATTAATAAGTACTGCTGTTTTATTACCTGGTGATGTGCTCTTTCTTTGTAAATTAAAATTAAGTTGCTTGGGCGTGCTTGTTAACTTACGACCGACATGTTTGTTGGTAATTCTGCGTTTCTTTTACGATGCGGTTGAAATTTAAAATCGGATTTGTATACTTCATTTAAACTTCTCACATAGATCTTATTGTTGATTAAAGTATTTCTTGTGAAGTGTTTCTGGTTTGGTAGTTTCATTTTTCTGTGGTATACTATGCCTAGAGACACTGAAAATTGCGGGAATAGTTGACTGTTCACTGGTATCCAACGTGATGTACATAACACTAAATGTTTCGTATCAACATTGGCTATCGTTTATTTGCAGCATTTTTTCTCTCTACAACAGGCCCAGTTAGAACTGCACAGCTTGGACACGCAGCGTGTGTGATTTGTCCCGAAACTGTTAACACGTGTCACGGTTCATATAATACAGTTTATTGGAGACTATTTTAAACATTTTCGCGATTTTCCTGTATCTCTAAGTAAGCCCCTATGGAAGTAAAATCTTTGTAAATGATTATGATAAGAAAACTTAAACAGCAAGTGTAAACAATTTGTATAAATTTTGACTGTAATTAAGAACCATGCGACACGAACCAAAACGTTGCAAACGTTTAAACCTATGCTTTAGTAAAGACTGATGTATCACATCTTGTATAGGCATGCTGACCTCACACTTGTGATGCTTACTACCTACATTAAGTGTTTAACATATGTAATGAGACTAGAGTGATATATTTTGGTCAGTGCTTAACATCGAGGTCTTCAGCGCTGCTGAGGGATGACATGATGTATGGAGCAGCACCGGAATGAAGGGGCGGGGGAAACGACCCCGAAAAATCCCGCCGACCAACGGCATCATCCGGCACGATTCCCACATACGAAAATCCGGGGACCTACCCAGCCGGGAATCGAACCCGAATCACCTTGGTGGGAGGCGGATGCCGCTGTCCCTAATGAGAGTAGAAAATTTTCTTCTTAATTCATGGTTAATATTTAAAATTCTTAAATAATGTTAATTAAAAAGTCCCTGAACATTTGAAGACAGTGGCAGAATAATCTTAAGCAAGGTTGTCAACTCAGTTTTGTTGGGAAGTCCGTTCAGAAGAAACACCGCAGCCTATTGCAATCGTGCAAGTGGAAGCTACATAACTAATTGTACTTGTCAAACTTGGTTTCGATTATGTTGTGGTTAGACTTCTGAACCATGTTTGTGTCGATTTAAATATTCACCTTTTGGACTTTTAGTGTCTTCGTATACGCGAGTTATGCTTGTTGTGTACACAATTTCTGGTTTTAATTTCAGAGGAATTTTATAGAGGAGTTCATATTAAATACTTAAGTTATTCCGGGAATTTGAGACGCATTCTCTATGCATGCCACGGAGCAGCGTATCACGCTTCGCTTACGATTATGATAAATCACGTATGCTAGTTTCAATATCTCCCACGTCTACCATTTGTCAAGACGTAGGAACTTACCATAGCGACTGCAGTGTCTTCCTCTGCGAGCTGCCGGCCTCGTAGGAAGAGGCGCATCGTTGTCTTAGGCACACGCTCAATGTCCGCTCCCCTCCACAATAGGAATTACCCTCGCCAAGTCAAACATCATTAAGGCAGACTTCCTTCGGCTGCTGGTCGTTACTGCGTGCACGCTAATTACACTCTGCATTATTAAACGCTACCGTTATTAATTCGTCTGCCCGGGCCGCCCAGCAACAATGCCACATCCACTACGGCAGCAGGGAGAGTTGGCAGCAATGAGGGTGGGGAGGCTATTAAATATTTCAGCATATTCGCTCGTGTGGTCTCTGTCATGATGATCGTGGGCGATGCTACCCACTTTCAACTTCCTTGTTTAATGTATGCGGAGTGATGAAACTGTTGGCTTTAAAGAATGTATAATTTTTTAACGAGTTTTATGGACTAGTAAAACCTCCGCTATGGCAATTATCTGCCGTGCTTGTCTTCTTTATGACTACGATCCTGTTTACTCTTTAACTTTAATCTTCAAGGATACGCGCATCCTTCGCCTTAAGTACAATCCGCTTTTGTGTTTGCTTCGAAATTGCGTTGTGATGGGATGGTCGTAATTTTCGTTATATTTTTAATGTAAATATGTATTTATTTCTAAATATATTATAAATGAGTTTCATGTGATGCTTATAAGGATGTTACGTGAATTGTTTGTAAAATATAAGGCAGTATACGGTACCATTATGAGGCGTTCCTTACAGTCCTCTTAAAGTTTGGTGGAATTGCTGAGCTGTGACGTTACAGGTTTAGCAACATTTTACTGGAAACGATGTTGGAAGATTTCTGCAAACTGTTATGATTACCAAGATATTTGTAAAAGTTTTACATTTTACCTTGTTGAGCAAGGTTCTTATGAAACCTTTAGAGCATATTTGGGCAATCAAGTGATTGTCACAAAATGTGTGGTACTTTTGAATTCTTGTCATAATTCCTCACTGATTTAATTTTACTAAACGTTATATGTGTAAAAATGTTTTTTTTTAATTTAAAAAGGGCATATTATTTATGTCAAGACTGCGCTGTCTATATTCCTTACAACGTAATAGAGGATTGTCTGTCGTAATAAGATCGAAGACATAGTTTCCGTCGTAATTTGACTGTTTATGTCTGAACGAAGGGCCTTAATTCTTCTGACTGCACTGTTACATGTGTGGCGGTGTCTACGTGACATCGGGTTGCAGTCAACGTTTCTCTTTACGACGCATTAATTTCCCGAGTGAAAAAAAATTAAATTGACATATTTTCGCCTAGCACATATTTGTAGTTCGTCAACTGAAGGTAGAGCAATGTTTGCGAGCTCTTCTTAAAATTTAGAACGGATTGAAAATTATTTTGTAATGAATATTGATGAAAATTATGTTTATATATCACACTCACACACACACACACACGGGTTTTGCTAGAAGCTGTTATTACCAGCTGCCAGTCGTATGCACCTGAATTATCAAATATTATACTTATGTAATTATCAGGTTTTGACAGTTTTGATATTTTTCAGCTGTATTTAATATTTATTGCATATCTAGCCATGCTTCGGCAGTCCTTTGTACCTGAGTATTTTGAAATGTTGTTGTTGTTTGTATGGTTCGTCTATATATATATATATATATATATATATATATATATATATATATATATATATATATATATATATTATTCAGAAAGAAATATAAAAGAACATATAAATATTTTTATATTGCAATCATTATTTAATATATTTTGTTTAACACCTATACTAGAAGGTTTCAGACACAAAGAAAAAAATTATATTTGGTTGTAGATTGGCTGACACTCCCTAGGTTCGGTTTTGGAAAATTAAAGAAAAAACAGGGGACCGGTGATTAATTCCAGTGTTTCTGCTGTCGCTTTTCTGTGACCATGATTTGGTCACAGGAAGGTTTCAGTGGTCTTACATGAATATGGACGATGCTATTTGAAACGAGGCCCCAACACGAGTATTTATTATTAATATTTTTTTTTGCGTTAACCAGAACGACAGATTGTAACCAGCTAATAGTATGTGTTTTTTTATATTGATTTGCAGGATCTTACTTCCATGTAAAGTGTGAATTTAGTTAATGGTTGGATAGTATGTAGATATATATATATAATTTAAACTATTTTATCAACATTTATATCAACAACATGTACGTAGGAAGAAACTTGTATATAATTACTTAAAGGCGCTGCCTACCTCGGAGCCCTGGCGTGACAAGGGTACGGACACACTGTTAAATTACATTCGTTGGTGCTTAGTACGCACACACACACGTGTATATATATATCTATAACACCATTGACATTTTCTTTATCTTGATGAATCCCACATTGCTATATAATCTTCCAGGATGTTTTAAATACAATGAAATCTATGAATAAGTAAGTATATTCAATATAAAAAACCACTCGAAAACATAGTCTCAAATATTTATTCCCAAATTTGTATTATTGTTGTAGCTGTATTCTCTTCTTAATGCAGCTAACATTTTTCATCTGATAGCGACATCATTAAAATGACTGAGCAACACCGAATGTAGTTTGACATGTAAATCCCTAACCTTGCTCACACTACGGTTTCAGATGGGCAGTGCCCTTAAGCAACTTGGTGCAAAATGTATGTGGTATGTCTTTTTTTTTTTTTTTTTTTGCAGCGGCTCGTTTTTTTAATAGTTTTCTTTTTATTCAGCTTAGTTGGTAGCTTTGCGAATAAGGTCGTCAATTTGTTGTAACGTTCATGTATTTCAGTTTGAATACAGAGCAAAAATAACTTTGATTACTGTAGCTAGTACATATTTAACTGTTTAGAAAGATTATTTTTGAAGTAGTAGCATATTGTATCACTGTGTAACAAGAAAAATATATTTGTTTTCTAAATTTTGAAAAATTATCTACTTCTATTAGAAACGTTTTTTAAAAAGAATTTTAGAGTGACGATAATCCTATTTTCTCCGTTTACTAGAATGTCGCTACCGATAAAAGTAATAGAGATTTAACACTTTGGGGGAAACTTCATAATTAATGGTATAGGCTAATGCCTAGCGACCGCGTCCCGCACCACTGGCTTCGCCCTCATTTCGTAATTTAGCTGGCCTCTCTTTAAGGGAAACTATGCGCACGTATTTTAAGATTAACAAAATGTTTCTTGTTTTATATTCAATTTAAACGTATCGACGTAGTTTGTACACGACATTAATAACGGTTTCGAACTAATTTTTACATAGTTATATGTTCAGTGCCTTGATAATGTTTTGACTAGTAATAGAAGATAAGATGCGCGGATGTACATTATAGGAATTATTGGTGATACAAGAGTTGCAGCAACCAGGAATATACATACAGAACTCGTTTCTATCAGACAGGGTTTTAGACACTTTAGCTTATATCAGCACACTAAGCAAATTAAAACTAATTTTACTCTAGGTTCTGTTATATTTGTTCACTTAAACTTCAAGGCCAGTAAAATACACTCAAAGAATAGCAAACAAAAGCTCTTGTTCGATGTGCCTTGGTTGTGCAGCTAATCAATCTCGTTGCTCCTACCTCTGCGAAGATGAACAGACGTAATTGAAGTCTTTGAAGAGGACTGTGATTACTGTCCATCTGCTTGCTCCATTGTTCTACTTGTACGGTGCGTTCTCGTCCGCAGTAATAATATACAGTAACTTTGCTAGTACATACAAATAAAGCAAATTATTTTATCATAGAAAATGGTAATGACTGTACAAGACGTTTGTTTTTGTAATATCCTGAAGCGTAGTGAAACTAAGTACGGTAATGTTTTTAATATGTCCGCTGTATAATCATTATCACGCATTTTCAAGGATGATTCCGGTTACACGAGTGTCCTGTATAATTAACTCGCGAAATACTAATAATAAAATGCTTGGAAAATTTCTGTTGTGAACGCAGTGGACAACACTTTGATAAACAATTTCCACAGTTTTTTTTTTCAAATAGTTCTGGCATATTGAGTTTTAAAATTTAGGAACTGAAACTTATGTAAATTTTTGTACCGTGTTACAAAATGTCACATATATCTTTTCCTCTGTTCCTAATGGATACTTACAGATAAATTGCCGTCGTATATTTTTTCAAAGATCTCCGTAAAGTAGGAACTATGCAGGTATGAACTGTTATGTAGATAATATGAAAATATGAAGCTGCTAATGTTATGCAGCGTTCTTTAAAAAAAAATCAGTACGAGCCTATACGAGTCTGACAGTACTTAAGCGTTACTACAAATACCTGCAAAGCATTAAAAAAAAGTACACTGAAATAAATGTTTACCCAATATTTGTTATAATATGGGTAAATAAATATTTGCTTGTGCTAACAACGTATAGTGTTACCAGAACAAATTACTGAAATGGTATGTTGACCAAAAAAAGTTGTTTCTTCGGCAAAGGGTCACGCCTGATAATAAATATTTGTCCAACCCAACTGATTTTTTTTTTTTTGCGATTACACCCGTGTACGTTTTGCAACTCCAGCCGAATTATGTTGTTTATGCACGCCGTAGTTGTAATCACACGCCGAGAGTTATGTTACTGAATTTATGTTCATCTCGGTGATGCTCAAATTGTTGTGGAAGTCTTAATGGGGAGTGTTACATAATTGTATTTTTCAGTTTTAGACCCATAACACTTATTCAGGTCGTATTATCAAAGTTTTCTCTTCTAGAAGACGCAGAATATATTCTTCATAAACTGCTCTATATAAATAATAACGGAATCTATAATTAATTTGTCATGCAGAATCATTGCCAGGTAATTGTAGGTTAACTTTCAAGAATGATTACAAGTTAAAAATGAGATGAACGTATAACACAATTTCGATCTCCAAAAATTCAACACAAATGTATTTATTGTATGCCACATTTACCAAAAATATTTTCAAACAGAAGTTATTGCAGAAAATCGATAAATATAATGTAGCATCTAACACATCCCTTAAATGAAAACTTACCTTAAAGGATTTTTTTTGAAACGCTCTAAAAACTATGAACAAGTAAGTATTTTCAGTGTCAAAAAACACACTAAAACATTATTACATTAACGTCTATTCACATTTCCTTGCACTTGAAAATATCTTCTCACTGCAGAAAAATAGTTTTCGTCCGAAAGCGATACCTTCGGAAATGACTGAGAACCGCAGAATATAATTTAACATGTAAATAGCAATCCTTGCTCGCGCCAGGGCTTCACGGGAAGGCAGTGCCCATAATGATGCTTCATTTAGGTCAAACAGTCCCGATGAAACAGTTTCTACAGACACGAAAATGAAGACGTAAAATTAATTAGTTTACACCTATGTAAATGTGTGTCTTACGAACTATATATGTATATATGTAATACGGATGTATTATTGTGTTGATTATTAATACAATCTTGTACCTGGATGCCAATGAGTCATCGTCAATGCAATATTTTTGTTTTAGTAATAATAATATTTATTTCACTATATGCAAATATTTGGTTGCGGCAAACAAATCTTGTTTAACTTCACTAAAGCTTTGAGTAGTATAGTGTAGTCGTAGATGTATGAAAAGAGTAGGATGAGTATACGTTGTTGTAACGTTTCTGTGTGGAACACGTTCGCGGACAATTAACAACTCTAGGGGGTGGTGGGGGTGATGGTGTGAGGCGACCCCGGCTGTGTAATTAAGGTGTCAGCCGCAGCAGGCCGCCATGCTGGGCCAGGAGAATCCCTCCTACCTCCCTTCCTCATTTAAACTGGTCTTCTCTGTGACCCCAGGATGTAGGCCACCAACCTAACAGGAGAAAATATGCAGCTCGGAAACCTCCAGGAATAAACAGTCACTAGTCTCCAGTAAAGGCCATACTGTTTTCGTGGTTATTGTTTTTTTAAGTCAAAAGGAGAGCAGACAGCAAATATATGCTCGGTTGTTTTGTTAAAAATGGTTTTACCATGTTGGCGGCTATTTTTTTCCCAAGACAATTGTTTTAGCTAATTAGGTGATTTAGGAAAATTGTCTTAATTAATTTTTAAGTACTAACCGTATAATTTATTTTCTTGAAGAGAAAATTTAGTTATCACTGCAAAAACTATTTTAAACAGAATTGTCTAGAAGGTTAATAATATCAGCTCTAGTTTAAGCTTAACATATAATTATCGCTAAAATAGTGGAGAAAGCCCTGGTAATTAGTCGCATGACAAACTTTAAAACTTACTGAGCAGCACAGGATATAATTTGACATGTTAAGCCACGCCTCTCAACTAGGCAGCGCCCTTAAGCATATCTGCATACGACATGCTGCAGACCAATAACAGGCATCGTATATTAGAATTGCGGGCTTCTTATTGGCTCAGTCAAATAGGGTAACAACTCCACGCACAAGATAAAACCAGTAATCATCTTATAAGTTGAACGTGCATTAAAAGCTAGCAAACAGTAAAGTTTTCCCGCGATAAACCATCACCTCTAAACATGCTACATGAAAAATGCCTGTCAGTAACTTGCTACCAGATAGCCAGACACATCCTGCAGCATACCCGCAAATAGATCGCTGTATGTGTGGTGACACATGTCGTTTGTGACGCCCCCTAACTTTATTACCTGGCTGCAGGTATATTGCCCGTGTCAGCGCATCCCATAATAGCTAAGAACACAGCAGCAAAATCACGACGTATGTGACGAACTTGAGCTGCGTTGGTAAGCGATGTGTCGGGACTGACCAGCAATATGCCATTCAGCAGCTGGAGGCGAACACGACAGGAAGTGTCCCGACCAATAGTAGTCCGTCACAGTACGCAGTAACCAATCAAACACTAGGTTCTCGTCTAGAACACCAGGCAACCAATAACCAGCCGGGTGCGTTTACAACCAACGCACCGGTGTTTAATGCCTACGACCCCCTGATTTTCGCTACAGATGTTGGGCACACGCCAGGCAGCAAAGAACTGTAAATGCGTGTAAGTTTTGTAATTGGCTGTCGACATATTTGACACATCTTTGAAGGCGCTTAACTAATAATTAGAGCCCCGGAAATTTCGCGGATTCAACTGAGGAGAGGTTGGATTTCTAAGTCATGTATATGTTGGAAACTATTTCGATCGGGTCATTGTTTATTAAACTTGACCTTGCGGACTCCGAACCAATGGCGGACATGCGTAAAAACGCTCACGGACTCCTGCGCTACATCGTCAAATGTTCAAATGCTCACTCACTGGA
>PNEQ01017209.1:234908-288281 GCA_003012365.1 Medauroidea extradentata | reverse complement strand
TTTCTCATTTGACTGTACCAATCACAATAAGGTTACTGTAACACCACACGTCTGTGATTTGCGTGTAAAACCCCACGACACACGAATGTCAAAACATCCAATCTCTGACCGTGAAGCAAGTCTGCAGACGTGCACACAAGTCACTGACACAAAGTGAGGCAAATTTCTTTTCGCGAAAAGTTCATGTCTCTACCAATCATGTGTCTGTGTCAGCGAGCAGTCAATGAACAGCTGATGTTTGCTTGAATACGCAGATATTCTTGGAGGCTAGCCTACATGTCAGTGAACCCGCGAATGTTTCCAGTGTCTCAGTGACCATAACGCTGACCTATAAGTCAGCATCTGCAGTTGTGCTTCATGTTTATTAGCAGATTATATTTGTGCAGAGGCGAGTATTATTTTACTGTACCAATCAGAATTAGGTTACTGCTGCGCCACCAGTCTGTCATTAGCGGGTAGAGCTCCGTGACATTGAGAGTTAAAAACACCCAATCACTGACCACGAAGCAAAGCCTCTTGCACGTAAGGCACTGAATCAAATGGTCGCAAAATTATTTTCACCAAAAACCACTGGCATTGGTTATGGTGCAAGGACACGTGAGGAAAGGGTTACTGGAAGTTAGGTTAGTTCTACCAAATGTTGGAAAGGTTAATGTTAAATATTTGTCATAGAGACAGTTTCTGCCGCTTGAGCGCCGTTATAGTTAAGAGGAATAAACTGACCAATCACAGATCTTTCGTGAACTTTAAGTTACTCAAGTTGATAACTTGAAAGCCAAAATTGGGTTCAAAATTAAAATCAATGACTTTTCTCCTTGCCAAGCCTAGTTACAATTAATTTTACTACTGTGTCGTATTTGTCGTTTTAGATAGTAGCGAAACTAGCGGCAGAAGTTTTCGCTGTGCAAAACTCTCCAATAAGAAAACATGTTGTATTTCTATCCTGCAATAGGATCAACCTTATCGGAGTGGACGGATGTAGTTCAGACGGACCTGGGGTAAGAAACGAATCCCTGAGATCCGACCTGCTGAATACCCAGCCTGTGTGATGATCCCGCTGTCTTCGTGCACCCGCCGACTCATTAGGACCACAACCCGAGTTAATTCCTACAAAGTGGCGCTAACATTCTTCACTCTTCTCCTTTCACGCCACCGCCGCCTTCCTTCAAACCCTCGCTTTTTTAAGGATAAATGTTTTTTTTTCCACCGTCGGCGTCCGAGCGTCTTCCGGCTGAGAAACTGAGGAGCTGACTGTCTTAACATGTGCCATTAATTACTACCGGCCTTCCCAGCAACCCTCAGTCACGTTGTCGCCGTCACCCTTGCCAACCTCGCCTTACGGTCTCCAAGTCGACACCTAAACAAACGCAAAGTTTCCCTCAGCCGGAGCTGACACGTGTTTGTGGTAGATAAATAAACGCTGAAAAATCCAATTAAAATCAACACGTTTTTGAAGTCAGTATGGAAAAAACTACAAAACGACCGCTTTAAATAATAATATTAGCCAACTTTATGAGCAAACTTTCAGAATGATGGATTTTTTAAACGCAATCTGCCGGGCAGCAATAAAACGTATGAGATTTCGGAGTCGTAGATTGTCCTTCAGAAATACACCTCTAGAGAAAAAATTTTGCTGCGAATGTTACTGTTCAGGTTGCTGTTTATTTATTTTTTTGGAAATCAGCTTGGGTAAACATGTAATTTTAAACTAAGGTTTCAGCGCAGAATTATGTGCAGTGCCGTCTGTCCAGGCTGACGAGCTATGCGCAGAACTTAGGCCGTTACAAGATTTTTCGAAAGATTGCGTTACGCTCTAAGAAGTAGTTACCAGACGTGCGTATAGGAGCGCTAAGAAAGTAGGTATGGTAGAATAGTTTCCCAGTCATCCATGGTAACACTCCTAAACCTAATTATAAAACAGTCAAATGCATACTAAAGTTATCAGACTTGTATTGTAACATTTGAAAACGTTTGCATATTTACAAGACGGAAGTATGGTAACTGTCTCATACTGCGTCTGGGATAATAACTTCCTAAACATTTGAGGAAGTTTTTTACAGTGAAGTTATGTCTGCTTAGGAATAACGTGTAGCCTATATATATATATATATATATATATATATATATATATATATATATATATATATATATATATATATATATATATACACACACACACACACACCTCTTTTACATCCTCCATGTATTGTAACAGTTTATTTTTACGCTGATGAAAATGGCGAAAAGTAGTCCTTGTTAGGTATGAATATCTTGGAGCAGAATCTTTTAAAATTTATGTGCGTGTACAATACAACATTGATATTATTAATACGCAGAGATGATGGTTTATCGCGGGAAAACTTGACTGTGTGTTGAGTTTGAAAGTATGTTCAGCTTATTAAAAAAATGACTGGCATTCGATTGTAAGTGAAGCTGTAACCTATTTGACTGATCCAATAAGAATCCGGCTATTGTAATGTTTGATGCCTCTTATTGGTCTGCAGACAGCTACGTTGTGTCAATGTTTTCAAGACTATGTTGGCACAAAAATGTTTCGTGATATACCATTATTGCTAATAATACGTCAAAGAATGACAAGTAGAGGCTCCTGTTTTTCGCGAAAAATAATAATGCCCAACATTGTTTCGGTGCCTTACGTGCACATATTCAGTTCTGCTTCGTGGTTAGTGATTGGAAAATTTAACTCTCACGAGACTTGTGATTCTACCGGCAAATCACAGACTTGTGGTACTGCAGGAAAGATATTGTAATTGGCTCAGTCAATTGAGATACGGCTCTTCACATAGACACGCTGCCAATAGCAATGGATAGAGATGATGGTTTATCGCGGGAAAACTTGCCCTATTCGACTAATCCAATAAGAATTCCGCTATTGAAATATTTGATGCATATTATCGGCCTGCAGATATCTACGTTGTCTCAGACATGTAACACCATAGCCATCTTTAGTAGAAGGCCACGGCCTTAGATCTGACAACCCTGGCAGGAAGGATTATTTAAACACTTATTTTAGCTCTCCAAAGGCAATGGCTGTACCTACTTCGTTATTCTGCTCTACATATCGGCGAATCACGGGAAGCCACTGCCTTTGGCGAAACAAAGAAGAGTTAAAATGACCCTTCCTGCCAGGGTTGCCAGATTTAAGGCCCCGGCCATCTACTAATGATGACTACGGTAACGCCCAACAATACATGACGCAAGAAAACCACAGTGTTTTCAATGGTATGGTGGCACAAAATATTTTCGCTATATACCTTCATCTCTAACCATGACGCTGAATTCCAGATGTGCACGTAAGTCACTGAAACAAACTGGGGCAAAATTCTTTTCGCGAACAACAAGGGTCCCTTGTTATAAGGTCACCACTGAATGTCTTATATAGGCGAGTTTTCGGCGAGAAGGCTGCATGCTAGTTCAATAATTTGCACCCAGAGACTACGATGAGACGTGATGCGCGTGCTGTGTCGGTCCTTACCGCTTCCGCATTTATAAGCCTCGAACACGAAAATGCGTTTACCCAGGCAGCCACCTTAAGTTGAGTTTAGGATTACGCGAATACTTGTTTCCACAGTGCGACGAAACTATATAACCCGACCATGTATAGTACTACATGTTTGCCTCTAGCGTAGTCGGTTAGGCGCTAGTCTTCGTTGCGGAAGGTCTTTGGTGCGAATCCCGGCTCGGACATGGATTCTGTATTGTCCCTTCATCTCACTTCACCATCGTGGTTAAAGCGCCGTGAAAACCTCTCATCTCACCTCCACTACCAATTAAGATTCTATGCTTACGACACCTCGACAGTTTACATCCCACACATCTTTTGTGCTTGTGGCTGTCGGCAAATATAGATTGGCAACTCTCTCGCGTTATATATTCTCCATAGAAGATTAAATAAATTCTACGCAATATTTAATACGACACCAAATGGCTGTATAATATATATAATGGTGTATTCATACAGCAACAACATTCTGATTTTTAAATAGACATGAAAAATAATACACAACTAGCATAAGTCTGTATTAGTAACGTTTTTTACTCAAACTGCTATTGTTAAAATTCCCTACACAATACACATCAGCAACTTCTGTTCGTGTCACAAGCTATGGTAACCAAATTTTCAAACGCAATTGATTTTTATATTATTTTGAAACTACACTGTCAACAGATTGTATTTGTTTCTGTTACACGAGTGCAACACTGACTAAATTAGAAACTTGCGTCAGTTTTTTGTCGGGATGATCTTAGTTCTTATTGGTTATTGACGTATTATAGTCGGTGTCTTGGTTGTGATGTCGGACAGTCGTGGCATTGTAAGCCTAGCGTCAGACATTAACTGTACAATCAGCCAAAGTGTGCCTCCTACTGTTGAAGTATTTATCTGCGCTGAAATCGTGTCGGAAGTAAAAGGAATCTGTCCCCTGAGGCCAGAAGCCATACAATCTAAAAAAAAAACTTGTTATCAAAACTAACCCTAAACAGTATGTGATTTTTTTTGCCCACACACATTACGGGACATTTTACATAGCTAGGGACTGGTTATTTTCACGAAAACACTTTTGCTTTATGTTGTTTCTTTGTCTTTCGTGCACATATGCAGCTTTGTTCTGTGCTTATTGTCTAAGCAGCGTAAAAACTTTGCTCCTGAATTGGCGTGTCTGTGCGTGTGTGATTGTTCACAAATGTTTTAAAGAAAAGTGAAACACACACACACACACACATATATATATATATATATATATATATATATATATATATATATATATATATATATATATATATATATTTGTGTTTCATAACTGTCGCTTCATTTCTGAACTAGAAGATCTTGGGTAACATCTAAGTAGAAATTGCTGACAACCTGTTGTAAAAGTATATATCTGCGACTGTTCAGTCGGCCCGCTATCGTTTAAAGTAGTCCTACCCAAGTAGACTTAAAATGTATAAACTGCCATTATGTTGTATCAGTGTGCTGCCCTAGTCCAGCCAGTTTTAACCGTCTTAAAATATGGTTTGTTTGTACCAGCAAGGTACAACAATCCCCAATAAATAAGAGCGTCTAAGATATTTTAACGATTTAAAAAAGCAAGCTCACAGTACGAAGGTACTTCTCGCATCCAAATAACTTAATAATGAAAAACATTTTTTTATGAATTTAAGGCTTTAAAAATTACATAAACACCAGTTACCTCACCTGAGACTACGGATAAAGAAGTTTTTCAACGGGACCGTACTAATACCAAGCACATAGTTCAAAAACCAAACCTGAACAACACGTTCCTGCAATATATTGTTAAAGTTGTTCCAAACAATGTAGTTCTTAAGTTGCGTGTTTCTACTCTATGACTGTTCCAAGCTGCGAGTTTCTACATTGTGATAGTTCTAAGTTATGCGTTTCTGCGTTGGATTTTTCCAAGTTACGATATTTCGAAGTTGTGTCGATGTTTTTTCGAGAATTCTAAGTTATATCTGTTCTAAGATGATTTGTTTTTCTAAGTTGTGTGGTTCTCAGGGTTTAAGTAATGATGCCTCTGCCAATTAAAGGTTGCAGTTGACGCAGTGGCTACAGCATCTTCTTTTAACCAAGGTGGCTTGGTTTATTTACCGGCGGGGGCGACCCATTGTTGCATTGAATCCGTGTTCCAACTTGCACTTTTTTTAAAAACAAAATTCACAGTTAGGTAACAGCGAGGTCATTAGGATCAGTGATACACAACTCAGTACAATGACAGGAGTTGTAAAAGGAAAATGCCATGGTCTTTGTTAAGGATTAGTCCCAGCATTTGCCTGAAGCGATTTTTGGAAACCATGGAAAACTGAAATCTGAATGGCCGGAGCCGGGGGTCGAACCTGGGTTCTCCCGAATATAAGTCCAACGTTTTACTGTTGCGTCGCCTCGTTCGGTAACAAAATGATCAGGAGACGCGATTTTGTGAAATCTGTGACTGTTTTGGTGTTTTGCGTTTTGCCTTTCGTAATCTACCAAAAGTTACAGTTTACCAGTTACCAAGTGGAAAAACCCAACTCGCCGCAATTTTGCAATTGAGCAGGGAAACCGTATATAACTTACTACAGTTTTTTATTTGTATGAAACTTATTAAAACTATTTGAACACTTCTTTGTAGTTTTTGTTTAGCATTCGCAGTTCAGGCCTAACATCAATTCTCTGTTTTATAACCAAGTCACCGTCATAAAGTGCAACATAAAAACAAAACTATTCTCAAGCTTCGACAATCCGACACCAGGCAGCAGGACATGATCCCAGTTACTCACAGTCGAGATGTTACAATTGTCAAAAAAACAGTGCATAACACCTAATATCATCTCCAAAATGCGTTGAAACACGGGTTGTTAATCGTGCAAGACGATACTGTTGCTAGCCGTGTTTTATCGGGGATATCCCGATTCACCCTGCCCTTCAATTTAACGCTTCTCCATACTCGACTCACGTCACTCTTCACCAGTACTGACGACCTAGTTGTTAAACGCTGAGCCAAATATCGTCACTAGACGTACCAACCGTAATACAGCCTTCTTCTGATTTGCGGCAGTAAATAAAAAATAATTTTAGTATTCATCATATTCCCTTACCCCTTACACCCTGGTTTGAATTCCAAGAGTGTCCTATGAGGTACTAAAATTTATATTTTACTTAGCACGTGTTGTTGTATGAATGTTGCAGCATCTGCTCCTGTTAGCTTAGTAGCAAATCGTGGGAAACTCTCTATAAAAAACTTCCCTGATTTAAAAAATGTGCAAGGCGATCCGGGTTCGATTCCCAGCGGGGTCGGTCCCCGGATTTTCGCATGTGGGAATCGTGCAGGACGAAGCCGCTGGTCGGCGGATTTTCTCGAGGATCTCCCGTTTCCACCGCCCTTTTCATTCGGGCGCTGCTCCACACTCACATCGTGTCACCCCCACCAGAGCTAAACTCCACGAAATTAAGCGCTGACCAAAAACTCTTCACTTTAAAAATTTGCTTCGCTTCTGTCTGTTGAATTGTAGGAAAGAGATAAACATTTTCTCGAAACGGTCCTTAATAACCATTCGAATTGATGTGCTCGAACATCGCAAACGCCATGTAATTAGAATGGGAACTTTAGTTTGAATGTTAAACAGCGTGCCATCATGAAACTGAACCAGACCGAGAATGTTTCAGCAGGGCTTGTGTGGCTGACAAGTGCGAGTGATTTCCAGCGGTGTCACGGTTCCAAGAAGCGAGGACGCGTGCTCTTTAGAACAGTTAATTATACACACGTGGGCTCATTTACACACACCCTCCCTTTTCCTAAACTTCCCCTACGCCCAGGCGACTGCCAGATATTACCAACACCGAGCCCCTCCAGATAAAATGAGTGATTGTCGACATAATCAGCGTGTCTTACTTGTAGACTAGAATTCGCAGTCCTATCTCCAAATGCCACATTAGTAGAGGTACGTAAATTTTTCACAGATACTATCCAGGTCAGGTTGAATGCCAATTATGTATACTTCATTGTCATGGCTGTGACTTGCTGGCGGTTGTTACGAAACGCGTTTGACTACTGAAAGCCAGTAGTAAATTAGGAAATAATGCAAAGTGATATCGCTTGCTACCTGCTTGTAAATTTTAAGCCAATAGATAATCGATTGTGGGCAGTGGGTGTATAGGACTGACAAGTATAGGCTGCTGCCAGATGAATCCGCGAAATTGACGTACCTATACACATTAGCCTTCTTACCACTTATCGTACTCACTCTCTCTTTATGTGTCTAACTATATATAATATCAGGCGCGCAGAATATAAATCGTTTAGGTAAAAAAATATATATATATTCTTGTGTTAAATATGTTCGCAAGAAAATCTTCTGTTCTCTTCACTAGAAATCATAAAATAATTGTTGTTTACGTAGAAACCAACTCTCTGTTGTCCGCGATTTGCGAGCAGAACTCCAAGATGCTAGGAACTAAAAATAGCCAATCATTGACCATGAAGCAGAGCTGCATGTGCGTACGTAAGAAACTGAAATAAAGCGATGTCAAAAGTCTTTTCGCGAAAATATCGGCCTATGGCCTAGCTCAGCGAACCCGAATTTTTTTCCCGGTTTTTCTTAGAAATGTGGAGATTAATTTTTGAAATTAAAAGAAAAGAATTTGTAAGGTACAATGAGTTAATGCATACATTTCAGATTTTTAGTATGTCTGACAGCAGGGACTGTATTTTGTGGCAGTTACAAAATATTTTGTGGGTATTCACCCAACAAATTTATTTTGTGGTTGTCACAAAACATTTTGCTGCCACCACTAAAATATTGCGGTAACTACATAATTATTTTGTGGTTGTTACAAAATAATTTTGCAGGGAAGACTTCCTACAAAATGTTTCTTTCAGTGCAGCCAGCACAGTACTACAACTGCAGTTAACAGCAAAGTGCATTATCTGTAAGAGAGACAGTGCGACCGAGCTGGTTCGGGTAGATGTGTCAGAGGGCATCTTTGTGCCTCCGTTCAGCCAAGAAAAAAGAGCGGGAAAATTGTGCTGATACCGAGTTGTTGATTAGAAGCTGACTACGCACACGTAGTAATCACACACCCACCAATCAGACTCGCCATTTTACCCCCTCCCCCTCCCTCCAGGGCCGAACCTCGTCGATTCCGCTACTTTTCTTCCCTCGCGTCGCTGGGGCTTCTTTCTGTCCTGCGATGTAAAAAAAACTTCCCCCTCGTCTTGATCGTCTGCCGTCTGATAAAAAAAAAACTACTGGGCATCTTTGTACTAGGACGCAAGCGAAAATGTGACTCAATTTGGTCATTACTGTTTTATTACAAATATATCATAATTTGTACCTTATTTATTGGCGGCAAAACAGCGCATCGATTTTTAAATTTTGCAACCAAAATTAAACAATTTTAGATGAATATCTCGGTAAAACTTGACTGTTTTCTAGGTTTCAACGTCTGTTCAGCTTATGAAATGATTATTGGATTTCGCTTGTACGTAGAGCTGTTGCTCTATTTGATTGAGCCATTAAGAACCCCGCTGTTATAATATTTGATGCCTGTTATTGGTCTACAGACAGCTACGTAATGTATATCACCCAATCATACATGTCACAAGAAACTACAGTGTTTTCAAGGGGATGTTGGCACAATTAATTTTTGCAATATAACTAAATCTCTAACAATTTTCTTACGAAAATAGACCAAAGTCAAGACATATAATATTTTTACGAACGAATGGTGCAATATCTTGCAAAACGCCTACAAGGAAATGTGCATCCCGTGACTACTCAGTGTCTTGACATTTTTCAAATAATTTTGTTCAAAAGATTTGGGTGTTATTTGGCCAATGTAAAAGAAAGACCTAGCATGGCTTTGAAATACGTACAATTAACATGTTTGTAGTCTACTATGTACAGTGTTTCTAAAACGATTATTTCAGTAGATGTAGCTAAGGCCATCTTTACAGATTACATTGTCAGTTTTACAAAACAGATTTTCGTTGGAAATATCCAGATAGTACATTACAATCAAACAAAACTACTGTCTTAGTTTAACAGACATACAACACAACAAAAATACTTAATATTCAGTGCGTTGAAATGTTGATCAACATGGTCTCATTTTGTGAACTCTTAGGTAGTTCTGAATTTATTAAAAAAGCAGGGTACTTCAGATATACCCCCCTAACTTGCTACGTAAATAACAAAACAACTCCATAAGTTATACAATAACTCACTATAGCAGTTGAACAACGAATGCTGACAGTTCAAAATTCATACCTATCAATTGAAAATTAAGAATAAAGATACTTTTATATTACACAACCGCTTAATTTTGTTCCATAATTTTACACAGTAGTAGAAAATCAAATGTTTATCTGGACCTTTAAACACGTAACCTTTCCAACTGTAATATAAAGCTCCATGAAACATTATTCATCTTGTAACCCGCATTTAAATAGTGTACCATTTAGTACCAAAAAATATTTTGTTTTGTTTTGACTTATTTTGACAGCAAAATATGCGCTATTTCAGGGGCAAAAATCTAAAAATCTGTTTGATGTACTGCAACAGAAAAATTCAGATACAAACTATGATATATAAGTGTTAAAACTGCCAGAATAAATTTTTGATGTAGGTATTAATTTGCGTTAAATAAAATATTTTCGAAACCACTGCAAAACTAATGAGCGAGGCCTTAACCTCACTTGTCTTTATGTTCTAACGGCGAAACACACAGGCATATGGTGTCACAACAGCCTTACTGTATTATGATTGGTGCAGTCAAATGAGCGATATGAGCCTGAACAAAGACACGTTGCCAATAACTGTGAAGCACGGCTGCCGGTGTGCACGTAAGGCACTGAAACAGAAAGGTGTCCAATTATTTTCGCGACAAAATCGTTCCTTACGTACTATAGGTACAAAAAATTGTTTAATGTGTGCCTAAAGAAAACTTTAGCTGTCAAAATGTGCTTTTGGATCTAACATAAAAAATGGAAACTGCATTACGGTTAGAAAAAGGTATACTGTGTCATGTTTATCCTGTAACTAAACGTTATCTTCCAACATCATGCAGTTTCTAAAGCCTGTATGACAAATGAGTGTCGGTGAATGTGACACAGCTTTAAAGAAGGGAACAGAGCACAGATGTCACAGGGAAAAGAATATTCTCTTAGTTTAAAAACGGTTGGAGTGAGGATAACCTGTTTGGTAAATATCCAGGTATGAAAACATAGGGGCCTGAAGGGGTCAGGGGAGAGAGGTCTTTTACAAGACCTCCTGTAGCCTGTGCCAGCTAACTTGTCGCCACATCTATAACCAAGATTTACGCGCATCATACTCGACTATCAACCACGTTTGTAACATTTACCATATCCCTTGTGTCATTTATCTGCCGAACAAGCAAGTCGTTGTGTTATCGGGAGTTTACACACACGTACCGGCAATGTTTAACATCACGACACGGCTAATTCTCTAAATACCACCAACTCGGTTTCGAAGCAGAACAACCGAGCGTTGGACTCGTCATTCGGTAGGACCCGTTTTCGAGCTCCGGCTCAGGCCATCGTGATTTCAATTTTCTATGGTTTTTCGAAATCGCTCCAGACGAATGCTGGGATGGTTCCTTAACAAATGCCACGGCCGACTTCTCTCCCAGCTCCTGCCATTGTACCACGTCGTGTGTCACCTAACCCTAATCACCTCGCTGTGGAAGAATAACTACCCCACCTCGAAGCAGAAACAATTTTGGTATCTCCTAGCATGCAATTCTGTAAGAAATATTCAGATAGTCGACTTTTCAACATTTTCTTAAGCAAATTATATGTGAACATGATCATACACATTCTGATCCTGAATGTTACTCTTGAGAGAAACTGTCCGCCTAACCTATTTGAAAACCGTAATTTAATGGTTTTATTTCTTTTTACACTTTTATATTATTCTGTAAATATACTTTGGTACATTATTGAGGCATTTTTCTAAATATTTACAATGTTCGGAAGTTAAACCTCATTAAAAACATTTATAATGCGTTTTATGTAGGTATTCACTCCAAACGGGTATTTTGATGACATGAATCATACCTTATTAAAATTGAATCATTGCATTATTACACTCGCAAATATGCCATTTAAAGTCATAAAATTTTTGTCGCATATGTACGTACATACTTTAAGTAGGCCAATAAACAAAAGCCTACTAATTAACTTATTTAAACAGAAAATGTTAAAACAAATATCTTAACTATGGAATTATGTGTCATGACGTGCTGACGTCAGTGATAACATATGTACAGCCAGGACTTCTACAAAAGTACACGCAGAGATTTCTGGGTTTCAGTTTCAAAAATGTTAAAATAACTAGAAGGCTGTAGATGAAAATGCATGTAACATTCGAATAAATTAACGTCTTGCCATTAATTTTGCTTGAACGGCATCAGTAAAAGAAATAATAATTAAATATGCGTTAAATAGTGCACTGTTATACGCACATCTAACTTCGTCCTGGATTAAAATATTTTAAAATTCTGAGGTAGGTCGTTCAAAATATACTGGTGACAATGATAAATATTAAATTTCAAATAATTTTTTATGGGTTCACCACTTGTTAATATGATTATTTTCACGTGAACGTTAAAGGAAGTGTAAATGCTCAACTTTACGTGTTAACTTCAGATGTTGCATCGGCACATATTTATAAGTTGCTAATATTGTTTGGATGGTGTTAAAATTTTTTCACTTTACCAAGAATAGCTTATGGGCAGAGACCTGGGAATTTTACGTTGTTCATTAACTGCCGACATAGCAATTGTTCGCTCCCTCAACGTCTGTTATTAGTAGGAGACGGTAGTTTTCGCGAAAAAATTTTTGCACCATGATGTTTCAAGGCTTTACGTGCACATCTGCAGCTATTCTTCATGGTCAATTATAAGAAGTTTTTAACTGTCAGTATTTTGAGGTTCTACTCGCTAATCACAGGCGTGTGTTCTGATTGGCTCATCAAATATGTGACGTCTCTGCACATATCTGCCAATAACCTCGAAAATGTATTGTAAATATGCACGAAAGGCATTAAAAACAAGTACTGGAAAATTCTTTTCGCGAACATTATCGAGCCCTAGTCATTAGTAGAGGTACGTAAATTTCGCAGATACATTCCAGGTCAGGTTGAACGCCAATTATGTATACTTCATTGTCATATCTGTCCCTTACTGGCGGCTGTTACTAAACGCGTTTTACTATTGCAAGCCAGTAGTAAACAAGGAAATAATGCTAAGTGATATCGCTTGCCACCTGCTTGTACGGTTATAAGCCAATAGATAATCGATTGTGGCCAGTGTATGTATAGGACTGACAAGCCTAGGCTGCTGCCAGATGAATCCGCGAAATTGACGTACCTCTAGTCATTAGCATAAAATGTATCTTGCATGGGGAAACGAGGAAACGATTTTAGCCAATAGGAAACTTTACAAGGTAGAAGGACCAATCGCAAGTAAAGCAGCCAAATACACACTGATTAGAGGCACGAGTATTTCGCGTATTCATTTGGCAACAGGCTAGAATTCTCAGTTCTATACGTGTACCGGCTGAAGCCGAATATGCATTGGCTTCTAACAGTACAAACGTGTAGCACGTGATATCTGCACGACTTGTTTCCTTATTTATAACTGACTTGCAGTCGTCACGTGTGTGTTAAAACCGCTTTCGTCTAACCACAGAAGGAGGAGTTAAGTATACAATATTGACGTTCAACCTGACCTAGAATCAATACGCGAAATAAGCATGCCTCTAATAATGATACCGCATGGCTAGGGACCCGAAAAATTCGCTTTTTCCTTTACGTACACGCTAGAATTTCAGCAACTATAAGTTCGTGTCATTTTCGCAGTTGGCCGTTGACTTATTTGAAATTCTCTGGAAGTCTCTGAACCAATAATAAAAGTATATCTTAACGTGCCATATACCACTGTATCAGCCAGCAGCCAATGAACAGCTGATGTCTGCTTGAATACACAGATATTCTTGGAGGCTAGCCTACATGTCAGTGAAACCGCAAATCTTTCAAGTCTCTACTCATGGCCAAAGACATCAAAAGTTGCGTTAAAAGTTGAATAGGTCAACGAATTCTTGTCGGTTCCCAAATAATAACCCGCATTTTGCATAGTGAGAACTTCAAGGACAGAACGTGTTGGTCAGCGTAATTCGCAGAGACAGTCTGCTGGATAGATCGTGTGCCTGGAGATAGGAACAAATACCAGTTTCTGAAAAGTCGCATCTGGTGTGCTAACAAAGATCGCGTACTATTATGGTCAGTGCTATACTCGTTGTGTTGAGCAATTTCTGTCGCTGTGTTCATTTGTCTGTCATCGTCGTCATTGCGCATCGTAATGAACCGCTGATTTTCACGAAAATAATTATGAGCGAGCTTGTTTCAGTGTGACCTTAAAAATAACTCTGCAATGAGAGTGAATGAATGGATTTAGTTGCTTGGTCATACCCCACTGCGAAATAAATGAATGTCAAATAAAACTGAAGATAATAGAAAAACATAAATAAGCAGAGCATGCTTAAGCCAACAGGGTACGTACACACAATAAAATTTGAAAAATGGAATCGGGTTGGATAAAACAAGGACAAACAGATAATAAATGAAAATCATAAAAATAAAAAATCAGAAGAAACCCAAGTTACCACAAACAAGACAAGTTTATATGTTCTGCTCTGGCAAAGGAACAAACAAATTTTTTGTTTCAGTGTATTATGTGTACACCTGCAGCTCTGCTTCAAGGTTGTTGGCAGCGTGTTGTTGTGAAGAGACGTCTTTCATTTGACAGTAACAATCAGAATAAGGTTATTGCGACACAACACATCTGTGATTTGCGGGTAGAACACTAAGACGTGTGAGAGCATGGCCGGCTTTAGTAGAAGGCTGGAGTCTGGAATGTGGCAACACTGCTTCGGGGGTCTGCTGCTTGTCACTTATTGGCCACTTTAGTCTCTGTAACGTGTATAGATGCAGCTTTACTGGCACATACACGTCTACACTGACTAGGGCAGCCAATGAGCCACCGGCAGCAGGCCTCCGATGCAGCGTTGCCACATTCAAGACTCCGGCCTTCTACTAAAGATGGCCATGGTGAGAGTTAAAACATTTAATCACTATAGTGCTAAAAACATTTAATCACTAGAGTGTTAAACAAATTGCATTTTATTTAAGTTACAAGATATAAATCAAACAGCTCTATGTACGTGTCGCTTTGGCGATTGGGCGTTGACTAATGTGACACCTAATGGAAGGCGCTGAGCCGTTGATAAAGTAGCAAATAAATGTATTTGCAATTACAGGCTATCAGGCTATGACTAGAGACATGCAAAATTCGCGTTATCGTTTGGTAGCAGACGAAACTTCACTTTCCTATACATAGCAGATTATAATCTGCGATTCAATTGGCCACGAACTTTTTTATGTGTTGTCATTTACATGTGTTACGTCTTTACGGAGATTGGCCTCTCTGCCGTGTATGCATTCTCCGCGGCAAGTCACGACAATATCGACCAGCGGGAGACGTTGAACAAGCCTATAGTCACTTGGAGTCTAGTCAGCTGTCAGAAAATAACGCGAATTTCGCATGCCTCTAGCTATGACTGTGTCAGCGAGCAGCCAATGAACAGCTGTTGTTTGCAGATGTTTCTTAGAGGCTAGCGTATAGGTCAGTGAACACGCGATTTTTTCCAGTCTCCACCAATCACTAAACATGATGCAGAGATGCAGATGTGTACGTAAGGCACTGAAGCAAGTTGTTGCTAAATTATTTTCGCAAAAATAAAGGGTCCATAGCCATTATTGTATTTGTTTTCATGCAACGTGTTTGGTGCTTGTGTGTTTTACCATTCTTATTTTCCGATCATGTTAACTTGTTTTGTGATTATTTGTATGTTTGTTGGCTACAGCCACGTCTGTCTTCCTTGGTGGGTTTTTCGTTTTCCAGTTGTTAATTTTCTCCTGATTTGTCCTTTTATTTAACTTCGGGTTTTCTGCGGCTCAGAAACATTTTCTAGTAGATAAACATGCAGTTTATATTCCCTCGCTATACAGGCTGTCTACTCAACGTAACTGTGCGAACATTGTAGGAAGCACAGGCCGGGCTAAGAACACGTGTAAGCTGTTAGTCATGTTCTAGGTTGACGCACATCCTTCTTCGCTCTTGCAGACACACCAACATCAATTACGATTAGCCGTGGTTAATTAACTCCGATTAACTGCGGTCGCACCGACCAGAGGCACGTGGTGTTCCGAGAAAGCCACGAATTTCTCGCTGCTCTAACACGTTTTGTAACAGTCGGCACGGTAAATCTTCCGTCCCTTCACGTGACAAAAACCTACTGCGAGTTAGGTACGGAAAAAATTATACGATTTCTCACGGCAAAACAAAAAACACCCATTCTGTCTTACTTGTTTTTGTGCTTGGTAGATTGGCTCAAGATGCAGCCCACGTGAAACTAATTACTTGCCAGAAACAAAGCTTACGTTCAACACATTAGTTGCGTTTTCCACCAAAATATCGTAATTTTATAATTGTACCAAACACTGTCCAAAGCTTGCACATTACATCAATAGCAATTTCCAACTAATAAAAACTTTTTCAGTTGCACGTTTTTCGTCAAAAGTCGCGACTTTAGTATTTTCACTACTTACCCAAAGTAAAAACTATTCAAACGATACTAATAAACTAATTTAGAGTGAACGTAAATGTATCAAGCAACAGAACGACGTAGTTGTTATTTCTTGTAAATATTATTATTTTTAAATACAGGTACTCAAAGGTTTGCAAAAAATTAGGTATATTAAATTGTGTTTTTAAAGCGACCATTTTTGGGTAACATTAAAACGGTATCATTATGTAGATGAGTAGGTACAGAAAATAGACAAATAGTAAAATCGCTACTATAACGTGCGCTTTTACGTAAACTATGACCTGAAAATATGTTATTCGTCAGAAATTAGTATTAATGTAACGTGTAAGAAATAGACAGTGTTTGGTACAATTATATTTAATAATGAACTGTTCAGTGCAGATCTGTCTTAAGACGCCGCCGTGTCAGTGTTTCAGGCGCATGTATGCAACCCTAATTAACTCCATATAAATCAAGGCTAATTTTACGTACTCTAAAGCAATAACAGTATTACACATATCAACGTTATCTTCACGTCTTAACAAAGACACAGCCGTTATTAATAGAGCTGCTTTCTACAAAATGAAGCATAACAAGCGGTTACATTAGCAAAGTGATACTAAAAAAACGTTTCGTAAAATTTGTTGCAACTATTCTTTGTACTTGACTTCGACAAACGCAGAAAAAATTAGAACGACTCTGTCTCTTATAAAACGTGAAGATAATGTTGCATACATGCGCCTAAACACTGACATGGGCACTTATGAGTGCTTTCTTATGCTAAAATATCTGCCATTCGCCTAAATGAACAAAAACCAGCTGCGCTTATTTGTAACCAAGTCGACGGCACTACCAATATGGCCAAGAACTTCTCACCAAAATAATTTTTCCCCAATTTGTTTCAGTGCATTAATGCACGCCAGTTGTGCTTCATAGTTGTTCGCTGCCGTACTTCTCATGTGTCTCAAAGTTATGTATGCAAATCACAGACGTGAGGTGTTGCAGTTACCTCATTCAGATTGGTGCAGTCTGATGAGAGGCGTCACTTCACAAAGGCACGTTGCCAATAGCAACGAAGCAGAGTTGCAGATGTGCCCGTATGGCACTGAAACAAACTGAGACAAAATCATTTTCGCGAATATCTCATGTCCCTAACTATCAAAAATGAGCTTAAACAGTTTTTTAAAGATGTTATTAAAACAAACGTGTCCCCTAGTCACTTTAACTGAGTGAGTGAGAGATTTGGGTCAGCGCTTAACATCGAGGTTGACAGCGCTGGTGAGGGGTGACATGAGGTGAGTATGGAGCAGCGCCGGAATGAAAGGGCGGGGGAAACGGGAGCTTCCCGAGAAAACCCGCCGACCAACGGCATCGTCCGGCACGATTCACATATGTGAACATCCCGGGGACCGACCCCGCCGGGAATCGAACCCGGATCGCCTTGGTGTGAGGCGAGAGGTCTGACCTCTCGACCGCCGCGCCCCTCTCTATTCACTTTAAGACGACAAAGAAAGCACTGCTGCGGATAGTGAAATTAAGTTACGCCTACCCGAGATTCGAGCCGAGAAAATGTACAAGGATTTACATGCCGGTGCTAAGTAATTTTTAACATTTTTTAAAAAATATTTTCTACATTGAGAAGAACAGAACCTTGTACAGGAATAAACAATTAAGGGGAAATGAGACGATGTTTACGAATGTTATTGTTAACCGAAGTATATACTAATTTTGTTAATAGTATTCAGGAGTGTATAAAAAAACAATTAATCGCTGTTACAGCTAAGTTAGCCTGGCCGAGATGAACGAGAGAAGACGCAGCATGCATACATGTAGGTTCGACAGCACTAAGCCACATTGAATATAATTCAACAAGCATGTCTTTGCATGCAGTAGGGATCCAACGTAAATGTTACTCATAAACAACTATATTTATAAAAAACTGCGCAGGGTAAACCTATTTCAGTGCTAGAAATAAGTTAATCATTTTAATAGTGATTTTATGTATCACATAAATTCCACGTTCACTGACTGTACCACAGACATTCCATAAATAAAATTATTTTGTCACCGCTGAAAGTCCGATTCTGCGGGAATCTTGCACGCTACTTCAGAGGTTTGTGCGTTGTGGAGACATGGTATTTGATACGCGCTTCAGTGTTACCCTTATAGCTTCTTCACTTCTGAGTCTCTAACGCGTAGGTAGGCGGAGCACTTAAGAGCACTCATCCCCTCACCACAACTCTGTTCCAGGAGGGTTCGAATCCGGTCTTTCGGATATATCATGCCGGACGATGTCTTTTACCGATGGTTTCCTCCTTGCTATACCGTTTCCTTAACATTTTGGATTAGTTGGTGCTCCATACACACTTCATATAAACTCCCATTGGTTTCAATGCGATAGACGTTAAGGGGGGAGTTCACGAAATAATTTTTTTATTTTAATAATTTTTATATTTGTGCGAGATATTGTTTGTTTTGTAGACATATAGTGTGTTTTTGAAATTAAAATTTTCCGGTTTTCATAGTTCTTCTATAATGGCAAGTAAAAGCCAAAATTTGCATAAAATGGTTTTATAGAGGAAACGTAAACCAATAGATTTACAGAAACGAAATAATTCCCCCTGAAGAACAGGGCGCGGGCTACAACTGGACACGCATAAAAACATTGCATAGTAACTTTTTGTATTTATAAAAAAAATACACATTGTTGATAATTTCTTACGTAAAATTCAACAATTTTTTTTTAAATACAGAATAGATTCAATGCGGTTTTTATTTATGTATAGACGTAGCTTACGATACTGTTTTTCAGTGGGAATATTTTCATTTCTGTATGTCAGTTGGTTTTCGTTTCTTGGGTAAAACAGTTTTATGCAAACTTTGACTTTTAAATACCATTATACAAAAAACTGTGAGAGTTAGAAAATTTTCATTGCAGTAAAAATGTCGCAATATATGCTTACAAAACAAACAAAGTGCATACAAATATAAAAATGATTCAAACAACAAAAATTTTGCAGGGAACCGCTTTTAAGGTAGCCGCCTATGCAAACGTATTTTGCAGTTCGAGTCCTATGAGTGCGGAAGCAGTAAACATAACACATCACACCTCACCCTAACGTCTAGGCGCAAGTTACTGAACTGCCGCCGAATCTTCTCGCCGACAACTCACCTCTAAGCACTCTAAAAAATTTCTAAAATTTACAGTGATTTACTTTGTACAGTTACAAATCCGTGTATAAGTGAAAATATTTTCTATGTAAAATCGTTCGTTAACAAAGTTACAAAGGTAAAGTTTCTAATACACAAAAGAATTTCCTGTATGTAGCTAAAGGTTTGTGCACTTTAATTTTTTAATGACAGTGTTCCATTGCTTCGTAGTTATCATACAGTCCTACTTCTTTAAATATACAAACATTTTTGATGTAAAATTATTTGTAGTCTAACAAGATCACAGATTCGCAGATATTACATAGTTATACATAAATCGCATGATTCTGGAGGGCATTCTTTTTTAAATAGAGTGAATATTCATGTTGATAGTATGCTTCAAAATAAAAAAAATGGCAACCACAGAACTGTAGATTGACTGTATATAAATTAATTTACCCGAAGAGAACGCAAGTCAAGGTGGTCGAGGGTTATATAGTCTAGTCTAGATTTTCACACCGTCCGACAGCTGGGCGCAGTGGTTACCGCAGTTATTACTTTCATTTCAGCTGATTACGTAGCTAACTATCGTTGTTGCTTGACTATAATCAGACGAAACCGTATAATTTTTTTTGTTTAATAATGAAGCTATCTCGGTTAAAACCGCTGTATTCAAAACTGCCAAACATATTAAGGAAATCTGCTCTCAAGTCAGCTTAACAAAACAAATCTTTAACTATCACAAGTTTTCGAGCCATAACATTCATTCAAGTTGTATTATCAAGCTGGTGCGAAATTCTTGTTACCAACTGTCAGTGGATCTGTCCGAAAAGTGATATTTAGAGCCTGTGAATTACGGTGAAAAGAATTGTGCAACAATGTTCCATTGCCTTACGTGCACATCTGCAGCTCTTCTTCATGTTAATTGGTAGAATGTTTTAGTGCAGTGACCGCTGACCCATTTGACTCCGCCAATGTGATATGTTGGTAGAACGCCGAGACGCTGACAGTTAAAAGTATCCAATCACTGACCACGATACACAGCTGCAGATGTGCACGTAAGGCACTCAAACAAATTCATGCAAAATTCTTTTGACCAAAAATCACTGTTTTTAGTGATATTCTGTCTGATTGAAGAAAATCCACTATATCTTAATTCAATAAATATTTGCAGTTGCGAAGTTGCGGTTAGAAAGACGATGCTGTAGACGCTACACCGTGTGGGGAAGGGGGTTGGGGGGTGTTGGGGACGTCGTGCCGGTGACCTCGCAGACACCGGATGACACGTTCGCGACGGCGAGGCTTCCAGGGACCTGGCCCCTTCGCGTCATTGTCCCCGGCGTTCATCATACTCGCACTTCTGAGGCAGTTAGGCTGTGCATATCAAGCATGTCTCGGCGGCAAGCCTTTATCGTAGCCGACACTCCCCCCTCCTTCCTCCAGCCCCTTGACTTAACTCTACCACCTCGCATACGTTATCTCCTCTTCACGCGAAGCCAGAACACTAACTTTATCCCCGGACGTCGCACGTAAACGGAATCCTCGTGGAAATTCGTACGTTTCGTAACAGGATTCTTTAAGAGTGCGTGGTGCACAAATAAACGCTGAAAACATCAACAGATTTCTACGCTTTTCTCGAAGCCAATGTGGATGGAATACTCAATGACAATCCTAATTAAAGGTGTTTGCCGACTTTATGAGTAAACATTTATCCAGAATTACTAATTCGTTACGCTTGATCTCTTGCGCTGTAGTTAAATGCACGAGGTTCCGGCGTCAGAGATTGTGCCTCAGAAGTTCGTAACACTGGAAACAATTTTGTTTAAAACGTTAGCTAAAAATATTGTCTAGGATGGCTATTTTTTAACTTTCGCAAATTGGCGTCAAGAAACCTACAATTATATATTAATGCTTTTAGCACTGAATTATGTAGCACGCCCTCTTAAGACTCGTCTTCAGTGGCCAATTTAATCTTATTACTTTCTCGCTTTTTTGGAATTATATCAAAAAAATATTAGATATGCGACTTACCGCAAATTCTGTTTACCTTAAATACATTGCGATTTATCTGTTAACATATAATTACACCCGCAATCTGTGTGTGTGGCTAATTTTTTATTCATAATTTTCTCGACTGATAACGACCTAACGATACATCACAAATTCAACTACAATGCTTGTAATGTAGCGCAAAGTAAAACGAATTTGCGGTATAGTCGCATATAACATTTTTTCTCAGAATTAAAAAAAAGAGAAAAATAATAAAACTCAATATGGCGACTGAAACCGAGCCTTATGGGTATTCAAGATATATAAAACTAAAATGTTATATTTTCGTTGGATAGTGTTAGTTTTGTAAACGATAGTCTACTCGTAAGTATAATTTAATTTTCCGAAACAAATTTACCTCGCATAGTTTTTTCACATTAGTGAGTCACAATCAAAATTCGCATGCTAATAGTGAAACCCATTTAACTTACTCAAATGAAATAATTCACATTGTAACAACATGCCCATGATAAGTGACCCATTATTTCCGCGAATTTAATTTTGCAACAACTTGTTTCAGTGTCTTATGTGCACACCTACATCTCAGCTTCAAGGTTATTGGCCGCGTGTTGTTGTGCAGAGACGTCTTTTATTTGACAGCAGCAATCATAGCAAGGTTATTACGACACCACACGTCTCTGATTTGCAGGTAGAACACTAAGACGTGTGAGAGTTAAAACATACAATCACTAAGCATGAAGCTGAGATGCAGATGTGTACGCAAGACACTGAAACAAGTCGTCGCAAAATTATTTTCGCGAAAATCAGGGCTTCCTGTCCATGAGCTATGTAACATTACATTTATAAACGGACAATGTAATAGGCCTACATTAAATCATTAAAAATTCTACAAAGTACACAAAAATGTACAAATTCAAAATTTTTTTCAAATACCAAAAGCTGTTCACTGTGAATATTTATAATATTGGTTTACTTAGCCTACGACATGTTACTTAACTGTGAATTATTATGTTTAAGCAAGTCAGCTGGATTTTATCATTTTCATGGCAGCGTAACACGTACATTTTGAAATTGACGCGCAGTAATGTGAAAGTATGTAAGTTAAAATTGTTTCATAAGAGAAACCTGTACTCACAAGTATAGCCTACAAAAACTAACACTATTTCGTAAAATAAAGCACTTGAAAAACTTTAAGAGGGAATTTGCTTCAAAACCATGTTTTTAATTACATTAAACCCATGACAAAATTCCTACGTCAATTATTCAAAAAATAAACTTAAGTAGGAAATATAGATTGTGTTTTAAGATTATATTTCTTTGCTTATGTTTACGGTTTTGACCTATGTCATTGTAATTAGGAAGAAAACTAATTATTTACTAATTTCAATCCTACATCGGTAAATTTAGATAAAAGTTACCTCACTTTGGCGTAATAAATTCTGTTATGTAATGATTTATGTAACTACTCGATCTGAATTTCGAAATGAAGTAATAAAAACTAGTTAGACCTACGTTAGCAAACATGCAAAAAATAAATGTAGGAAACTACATCCTTAGTGAGAATTTGTGTCTTAAGGTCCATGTACAGCTGGTGCAGGAACATTGTTGTAGCGTCTAAGGAGAACGTTTTTAAAATAAATACTACTAAACGTGTGTTTGATATATTTATCTACGAAAACAAAAACTTTAAAAATTTTGGTCCTCTATTTTGCTCTAGATATAATGCTTAAAAACTTTTTAAATGAACGTAAAAATGGCTTAAAAGAACTTTTTCTGACAGCACACAAAACAATAACAGAGACGCATGCACTGGACTTTGCTACGCACATACTGTAAATATAAAAGTAACGTTACAACTTGAAGTCCAGGAAATACCAACGACTAAAACATCTCACACAGTTTTCGCATCCTGCGCATAAAGGCCATGTGGTTGTTGACACACGAGCCAGTATAGCTCTTATCGCATGTCTGCTCCCGCACATCAGACGCGGTATCTAGCGCCTGCTGTATAGGGCTCTTAAATCCAGAGATTAGACACACACGCAGATAAAACGTAACTGCTCTTTGTCTTCAATTTTTTCATAGAGGTCAGTATAATATGTAACCTTCAAAAATTGGTTAAAAAATATTATACATTCTTGACAAAATAAGGGAGGGATTCTTCTACATCTTTGATTCAAAATAAATATTTTTGAAATCACTGTAAAACTGCATGTAGAGACCTTAAACCCAGAGATTAGATTAACGTACAGTTGGAACATATGACGTAATATCTATGGTGAGGTGTGTGAGGCCTTTACACGGAAGGGGAAGGAGACAATCAGCCATGTTGATACGTGAAAACAGTTGTTGGTTACAATAGAAACACGTACAATTTGCATGTGGATTGTCCAACCATAACCTTATTTTACAAGTCACCTACACGAACAGCTGACTGCACTCAGACATATTGTTACGTGAATAATCAAAAGTCAGCTTCATTTGTCTCTCATCTCTAGTTAAGTCAGTGTTTCTACATGTATCCGTATCTCGGCAAGTAACTGCTCTGGAAATAAGCGTTTCGAGAGGAAGGTGCAAAAATGTGATGTTTAGAGACCACGTTTGACCTTTAGTTCTATCGTATGTCATTAAAGAGATTAAAAAAAAATGGACAAGAATATAATTTCAGGGTACTGGTGCTCTTAAAACGCTGTCTATACCGTAGAACCGTGGCTCGAGCTACTACAGGAATTTGCATGTTACATTATATTTGGCTGTGCACAGCCATTTAACACCGTAAATATTAATCAGTTGTTTCAATCAGAGAAATGCTAATATCTGAAATTTCAGTAAACAGTCTGTTTCTGACTGATGAACCTGTAGAATTCAGTGAAATTTCGGTATGGTTGCTTATACATAATTTGACGTAGCCCATGGCACTGTTATTCTGGGTGTTTTCTACCACTGTGACCCGCATTCGAGTCCCAGCGGGACAATGGTTGGTTTCCGCATACGGGTAACGTGACAGACGAAACCGTAGGCCGGAGACATTTCTCGGGGTTCTCCCATTCACCATGGCTGCTACTCTCCACATCATGTCACACTTCACCGGTGCTATAAACCTTACTGTTAAGGGGGCTTCCCATCCCAGATCCACAGTGAGGACGAGACAAAGGGATAGATATTATGCTGAATGACTTTCGTTATGGCGAAATAACTAGCAAAACTTCACATATGCCAACATTAACTTCTCTGTTCATCGAAGCGAGACCCACATTGTAATATGATCTATCAAAGACGCCGCCTGCCAAGCGCTTAAAATGCGTTGCAGTGTTTTCGCAAATAAATTTTTTTACAAAACTATATATACCACATGTGCCCATTGTGTAAGTGTAAGAAAAGAAACAACACTTCAAAGGATGACGGAAAGGTAGTTTCAAAACATCACGTCAATTGGAAAAGTCATTTCGGAGACCCTTGACATTATTAAAAACATCCATTTCAACCGGTTTTATCTGAAAAACTACTCTCGGGATTTGTTTGAAACTGCTTTAGAAACATGCAATTGACTTTGCTGAAAGCTTTTACCATCACTGAAAGTGTCAGTCAGGCGAGTGATCTACGATACCATTGCACGTCATTTCAGTGTCCTGCGGTAGAGGCGATACCGCACCAGACGAGGAGGTCAACACAGCCAAAATTGTATGTGCAGACTGGTGCACGAACGAGTAACGTGTTTTCGTTATATCGAATTCACCAAGCACTAATCTAGGCACTGTGCTATTTTTTTTGTAAGCACTTCGGTCCTCTTTCTTCTTCTACTACTAATATAATGGAGTGATAACTTGATATTTTAATAATCTGATCTTTATCCTCGTTATGAGGTGACATCCTTTGTTCTTTTACCGCTTTGGGTACGTCCTTTATTCTTTATTTTTATCGAGTGTATCTATGCAATTTGGTTATTTTGGCTCACACCTTGTGGTTTCATGTGTTTATCTCCCGTAGCGGTTCCAGTGTTTTCACTCACGTTTGTGTAGAGGCCTGTGAGCTAATAGCCCCGACATGCGACACCCTACGCCTGCGTCAGACAAGTGGGATGCTTGATCAGTATTTAATCTAAATTTTCATTTAATGACTGACCTTCGGGTAGTTTTTGTATGGATTCTAAAAGCAAAATTAGTTTAAAATCCTAATATCGTCTTGGACTAAAAAATAGTAAAGTAATTTCGTCTTGGTGTTTTTTTTTGTTTAAAAGGTCTTGGTTAATAAATAATGTAAGAAATATTAATATATAATAATAGCTTCGGGGCTTCAAGTTTTGTTCAACTTAAAGATAACTTACCGTGTAATGTAAATTGTTTTATCAGTTTTGTTGAACCATTTTGTTATTAAAATTGTAAAGAATGTCAATGTAATATGATGTTTAAAAAATTAAAGGAAATACTTAAGTTTACATAAGTTAGTTATGAAATAGTTAATTAGTTCCACGTAAAATATTATTCCAAAATTTTAGTTCCACTTTCCAAGTTTTCTCTGGTCAATAATATTTTGGTAACGTATATTTATATATTATAGGAGACTGTGTTGACAATTCTGCGGGTTCAGCTCTGTTTTTCAATCTTTATCGAGAGTGTGCATGTGAGAAACTCAACGAATCACGTCTGGGCCCGGCTTGTCCCCATCTCTAGGCTGCTTCGGTCATTTGGAGTGTCTGCCTTTGAGATGAACGAGGGGTCGTAGGGGTTTGGGCACTAGATGGTGGCTCAATATATGTTGCAAGAAACTAAAGCGTTTTCATGGCTATTTTGGCCCAAAATATTTTTGCTATATAGCATCATTAGTAGGGACCCTGATTTTTCACGAAAATAATTTGGCCTTACTTTGTTACAGTGCCTTATGTGCACATCTGCAATTCTGCTTCATGATTATTGTCAGCATGTGTATATGAAGAGCCGTATGTCATTTGTATGAGCCAATTACAATAAAGTCTCTGCGACACCTTACGGCTGTAATTTGCCGGTAGAATCCCAAGGCTCAAGAGAGTTAAGATCTACAATCACTGACCACGAAGCAGAACTGCAGATGTGCATGTAAGGCACTGAAACAAAGTTGGGCAAAATTCTTTTCGCTAAACATCAGGTTCTCCTATACTAATAATCAGTGCCAGGGAAATTTCGCTAAATCAATTACCCACATGCTAGAATCCTTGTCCTATGTATTCTTAAGCCCATATATTGGTTCATTGTCTGCTGTTCCACTGAGTAGCAGCTAGTGGACGACTAGACAGGGCTTGAGTATGGCTTAGATTAGTTGATTATAACATGCAGGTCACTGAATTCGCGAAATTTTCCTGGCAGAGTTGGGAAGAGACTGTACCTAAGTTGAACCCGAGCCAGTTGTTGACGTGTGCTGGCTGTACTCGTCCTATAGGCGGCCGGTGAGACCGCAGAGCATAGAAGAACGACCGCAGGCCAGGTGATGTTTATCTTTTGTGGCACACGTCTAGGAGAGGCATTTGTTTGTCGCATGTGCCTCCGGCAAACAGCTGGCGGCCATATACAGCCAGCTACGTCGTGCTGAAAACATCACTCGTTGCTTATTAGCACACTTACTAACAGGCTCTTGCCGGGTTCACAACCGCGCGACACAAGCGACACGATGGGAGCGATGCGACGCTCGAATTTATCTTTATTACGAACAATTGACTGCCAGGTCAAGAACGAAATACTGAAAAAAAAAATTAAAAAATAACACATGTTAATAGTTCATTGCCATTACATTTCAAGGCAATGGGTTCCTATATATGCTGTTTTTGCGAGTTTAATTTTTTTAATCCGGAAAGGGGGCAGATGTCGCAAAGCCGTTACTAGAAATGTTGAAACTAGTTTGTACTAAGTAGCCTAACTTTTCAAAACATAGGTTTACATAATTTTGGCTAATTGTCGACTTAATTAAATTTTTTAAGGTCAATAACTAGCTGAAATTATAAAACCTTATGTTTTGAAAACAAAAATAGAAAATAGACTACGTAGTGCAAACAATTCCCAACATTTCTATGTAACGGTTTTGCGATGTATGTCCTTTTTCGTGATTTGAAAAGTAAAACTCTCTTATATAGCATAAATAGGGACAGTGGCATTACCTGTAGTACGACAACCACAAATGTTTACAGTACTATAGTTTTTTTTATCGTTTATTTGCAGTTTATTTTACCTACTGGCGTTCCAAAATGTGGATACAAAGGCACAATTACACATTTGCTTAAAAGTGTTATTAATTGCTTATTATAACCAACAAAAAATAATCTCTTTTAAAATAAATAAATGCAAATTATTGCCAACTCATCAGTTTCACCGATATTTAGATGCAAAATTAACTTTAAACTCGGATAAAATTTATGTAAATTCTATTCAGAATTCGCGTCGCACCCGACATTTATGTCGAGATGACGTCAGATAGAAATCTGTGGTGAATGGTGGACATCTTTGGTTTATAATGTCGCGGCGGTCGTGTCGATTATGTCCTGCCATTGTAATTCTGGCTAGGTTAACATCAAGGGAAACTTCTTACAGCCAGCTGAACCGATATTTATACCGTAACACGAATGTCCCGGCTCGAAAAATGATGCTTATGGTTCGGCATCACTTATTAGGTCTAGCATTTATTTTAATTTGTTGCCCTTCATTTGCATGTGTTTGTCATCTTTCTTCGTACGTCTCTATTTCATCCCGCAAATCATTTGTGTGGTTATTATTCTGATTTTTGTTTGTGTTCATGTCGTCTTTTCCGATACGACTACAATCTTATCCGGAATTATTTGTATATTATACATTTGTTGACTGCAGCTAATACTGGCTTTTCTTAATTTGTTTTGATTATTGTTGTGATTTTTTCTGAAACGCGGAAACATTAATTCACAATTGTGTACTTCAAAAAACCGTTTTACTTTGAGATGCAAACACATCGCACGAAACGTTCAAATATCACATCAGTTGCCGCATTGAATTTTATTACTTGACGCATAATTTTTGTTTATATTAAAATTAAAAGTGTTTAATATGTGTTATTTTAGCAAATTATATTTACTTGTCGATACAATTCAGGTATCATGATTGAGTTGTTAACGTAAACGCCGTCAGTCCAGAGAATTATTAATATAAAATTTTTCTGGACTGATTGAGGATTAATTGTTCACTGACACTTTAACCATGGTACTTACGTTGAAGCTCAATGTAAGCACGATTTACATTATAGTCGCAAATTTTGCGTTCTCAGAATTAAAAAAGAGAAACATTAAAATAATCTAATTTTTCGAAAGAATCCGAATTTAAATACGATGTAAACAGAAGGGAAAGTAATGTATTACCATTGAGGGATACCTGACTTTACATTAAAGTTTTTTGACGAAAGTTACAGCGCGTACATACTGGCGAGCAGAGCGGTTCGCAAACTGACCTAAATATTACATAGATAAAATTATGTTTTTAAACTCTTTAAAAAAATGTTTGTACCAATATGAACTAATAACTATAAAATAATATTTAAGTACCAAAAATTTGTTCAACAGCGCTAGAATGTCTCACAGTTCAGTATAGGTTAATTTTATGAAAAAGTTTAAAATAATAATATCTTTGTCTAATAAATAACCCTAAATTTATAAAAAAAACCTGGGGTGCTAGATATTAAATGTCTTAAAATTTTTATCGCTAGCTATCGTAAATGTAGAATAATTCTGAAAAGTAAGTATGTAAATCGTTTGCTTAAAGAGTTTGATTTTAAAGCAATTTCTTTTGTGTACCAGACAAACGAATATTTTACTAATATGGGTGAGAATTCAGTTTTATTGCAATTAAATAATTTTATTTGACATCGCTTTATATGCGCAACGTTCCAAATAATTCGGAGGTATGAAAGTGGGTGAAAATTGAATTGAAAGATTTCGTTATACTCACACGTATATAAAAGTGAAGACAATAAATGAGCGCTAAAAATGTAGTTTTCGCCAACCTACATGCAAAACGTCTACAAGTTCCCTCGCAAAATCAAACGTTTTATTAGACGTTGTATTAAATTTTATCCCAGTATTTCTTTCCCTCGCATTCACAGAGCTCACCTAAGGCGGTTTAATTAATTTACCTGCTAGGATTGGCTCGGTTACGTGGACAGGTTTGTTTGATATAAAAGCCTGCAAGCAATCTCAGAGTCTTGTGATTTATTTTAAGCTTGAAAACTACACCCGAGTTACTGTTTGAATGATTCAAGCTGAAATGTGCCCAATCATGGCCGTCTTTATAGAAGGCCGGAGTCTTGAATGTGGCAACGCTGCACCGGAGGCCTGCTGCCGCGACCGCTCATTGGCTGTCCTAGTCAGTGTAGACATGTACACGCCACTAAAGCTGCGTCTATACACGCTGCAGAGACTAGGGTGGCCAAGAAGTGACAAGCAGCAGGCCCCGATGCAGTGTTGCTACATTTAAGACTCCGGCCTTCTACTAAACACGGTCATGGCCCAATTCATGTTACCCTCGTTCGTTTCTTCTGCAATCGTATTTTTAAGAGTTATTTGAGCCTTCGCTTTTTTTTTTGTTTCAAGCGAGGTAACGGGGAAGGCGATAAGTCGACTCTAATGTGTGCGTCAAACCCCTCATCGCCCCTAGGCTCGGAGTACTAAACTACCGTGCAGTGTCTCCGTTCCAAGTGTTTTTCAGTGAGGCTTTGTGGGATGACCCCGTAATTTTATTTGTGGAAAGTGTGTCGCAAAGTCCAGTGAAAGTTGTTATCGTTGTTGTGTGTTACAATTGCGAGTCGTATTTTTCCAGATACATCAATATGAAAAAAAAAAAAAAACACTTTTGAAGAGCTCGGCAACCATGATTTCAAAAAGCGGACGGTATTTTTGAAATGTCGCGGGTTCAACGACCAGCTGGCTGGACTGCACAGTCCAGTGTACACTGTGTCCTCAGTTACTTGTACATTGTCTGCTGCTCCAGTGAGTGGACAGTTGTACATGTGACAAGGTAGCGCGGCAGTCAGTGAGTGTTTTCATGTAGGTCTGCTATTGGTTCACAGTCATCAAGGAAGAGTTTAAGTAACAACGGCTAGGGACTGGAAAATTTCGCAGGTTCACTGACATGTAGGCTAGTTTCCAAGAATATCTGTCTATTCAAGCAGTCATCAGCTGTTTATTGGCTGCTCTCTGACACAGTGACACCACGCGATTGGGTTTGCATTTAGTAGTTCTTCATAATTTGCTCAGCGATATCCAGGAGGTGTCAGATTAGTCAAGGCCCAATAGCGAAAGTGACACAAACTTAGATATATTTGAAATCTAGCTTGTAACTAAAATAAAACGCGAATTTTTCAGGTCCCTATCAATGACCCAATCGCAAACGTAGTTAACGTGTATAGGAGTATTAAATCTAACGCCTTCTCAATGAATTTACGAAATTTCCGGGTTTATAATCACTCATGAAAAAATGTTATTCATAGCACGCTACAGCAGAGCTCATGCGGCAGGTCCAACAAACTCTTAATTATGCTGAAGAACAAAGTAAATTACACGCCTTAAAGTTTATGAAAGCGCACATTCATATAGCTCGTGGACAGACGGAGAAATAATACCCAGCACGAAACAACAGGGGATAATATTCTTCTTACTGTCGACTGACTTTGTGGGTGAAACTTTTAGAGGTTAGTTCGTGACAGTGAGACCCACACGCGCCTTATGATTCCGTGCGCGTCTCACACGCAACAGACTGCTCCACCTTCTGCATATTTTGCAAGATTCGTCAGTTGTGATTTCGCTGCCAGTCCAGACACGAGACAATATACCGAACATAACTTCGTGTCCACGCACTTCGGTGAATTTAAAATGTTAAGAATTATCATTATGTATGATGGTATATCGCGGGAAAACTTGACTGTTTACTGGTTTTCAACACGATTTCAGCTTACCAGAAGATTACTGGCTTTAACATGTACTTGGCTCTATTGTCCTATTCGACTGAGCTAATAATAATCCCGATATTGAAGAATTTGATACGTGATAATTGTCTGCAGTTAGTTACGTTGTGTCAGAAGTATATCACCAAATCATGCATGTTGCAAGAAAAAACAACGTTTTCAAGGATGTGTTGGCGCAAAACATTTTCGCTATAAGTATACCATAATCTCCAATGATGGTTTATCTATGGAAACTTGACTGTTTGCTGGCATTCAATACACGTTCAGCTTACCAGACGATTACTGGCTTTAGCTTATACTTGGAGCTGTTATCCTATTTGACTGAGCAAATAAGACTCACACTATTGTAATATATGATGCCTGTTATTGGTCTGCAGACAGATGTGTTGTGTCAGACTACATCACCCCAATCATACATGTTGCAAGTAAATACAATGTTTTCAAGTGTATGCTGGCGCAAATTGTTTTCGCGGTATAACATCATCTCTAATTATTAGGGACCCCTATTTTTCGCGAAAAGAATTTTGCCTCACTTTGTTTCGTTGCCTTACGTGCACGTCTGCAGTTCTGCTTCGTGGTCAGTGATTGGATATTTTAACTCTTATGAGCCTTGGGATTATATCGGCAAATCACAGACGTGTGGTTTTTGCAGGAACGGTATTTTAATTGGCTCAGTCAAATAATATACGGCTCTTAAGGGCGCGGTATACCGCAATTTTCATCACCATTATTTAATTTTTTATTTGCACCAGACATTTTTTTTCGTATTTTAGACACAAAATGTGACTAAATTTGACACTTATGAATTTTTTTTATATGTCATAGCTTTCGCGTAATGGCTTGTTAAAGTCATATTTTGCATGTTTCCGTTTTAACGACCACACTAAAACCAACTGATATACCAAACTAAAAAAAAATCACAGTGGATAAAGACATTACAGGCTACAATGACATGCTCATAAAATTAAAGAAAAAAAATTATTTGTATTTTTTTAAAAAAATATTGAATTTTTTAAATTTTAATTTTGAGTATCAGAATTTTTTAAAATTCAAATAATTTTTATTATTTATTTTTATGAGCATGTCATTGTAGCCTGCAATGTCTTTATCCACTGTGATTTTTTTTAGTTTGGTATATCAGTTGGTTTTAGTGTGGTCGTTAAAACGGAAACATGCAAAATATGACTTTAACAAGCCATTACGCGAAAAAAATGACAGATAAAAAAATTTCATTAGAGTCAAATTTTGTTATATTTTGTGTCTAAAATAAGGAAAAAAAATGTCTGGTACAAATAAAAAATTAAATAATGGTGATGAAAATTGCGGTAGACCGCGCCCATAGACACGCTGCCAATAATCACGAAGCAATATTGCAGATGTGTATGTGAGTCGCTGAAACAAAGTGGAGCAAAATTCTTTCCGCGAAAAACAAGGGCCCTACTAATTATCATATAAGTAGAGGCACGAGTATTTCGCGTATTGATTCTAAGCCAGGTTGTTCGTCAATGTTGTATACTTCACTATAATCACTGTGATCGAACCACAGTTGTTTTGATACACATTTGACGACTGCTAACCAGTAGTAAATAAGGAAATAAATAGTTGCGAACACACGTGGTACCTGAGTGTACGGTTTGAAGCTAATGAATATCCGACTGTAGCCATTGTGTGTATAGGACAGAGAAGTTTAAGCTGCTACCAAATAAATACGCGAAATAATCATCCACTTTAAATCTCCATTTTTTTGTTTAAAGTTTTTTTGACTACTATAACCTAAGTTTGTTTAGGATAAATTCCAGGCTCTGCGTTTGAAGTAAATATGAACGTGTTTTGTGATACATATACGTAAATTCTTCCTGAAATCGCTATAACTACGAACCTTAATGATATTTACGTTACTTATAAATACAGGCATGCAAATTTTGCGAAATGATTTGGTGTTAAGTTAGACTTAAATTCACTGTTTCTACCCGAGTGTAATCTGTGGGTTCATTGGACACGACCTTTTGTGTGATGACAGTTACGTGTTTAAGTCCTTTACAAGGTAATGGTCACTCTACAGGTGGAATTTTAATTACTGGTTAGAAGCGATCTCTGCGGCAGGTCACGAAATTGTCGACCAATGAGAGGAGGCGAACGAACATACACCTGCTTGCAGTCTAGTCTGTTGCCAGAAAATATCGCGAATTTCGCGCAAGAACCTTTTGTAACTAGGACTAGTATATTAAATTCTTTATTGAGAATACATGGTGAAATTGGCCGGAAACAGGTTAGACAAATATCGAAAACAATAAAATAGTCTTAGAGAAATATTGTATTGGCTATACTGTATAGGTGACGTAACCTGAGAAATATTGACGTTGTAACTTCGGTGCGGTAATTTACACTGTTGTGAGCAAGCTAATGGTAGGTAACAGTTTTGACTTTCGCAGTCAAGGATTTTAAGGCACACTTAGTTAAAATTTTTTAAGGTTAGACATGCTAGTCATAATTCTTGACATTTTCTAGTTTATTGCTCTGGTAATAATTTCTAATTTTATATTTTCTTGCCTACTACAGATAAATTAAATTCTGAGATCTTATTTGTGATTATTTTTCAAAGTGAACGTGCTACACAGTAAATGACAGACCTAAGAAAAATCTATGTATGAAAATGAACTTCTCAAAAATAGTAATATTATTTAGATAAATACTATATAGACTACGTGTGTACTTAGGTTAGAATGTGATACTGAACATGTGAGAAAATTCTGTTTCATGTCATTTAGCAACAACAACCAGAAATGTAGCAGGCCTAGTAATTCCTAAACATGCAAAATGTTAACTCACGACATTGCGTGAAAATGCATTTGAAAGTAATGAGAAAAAATTTGGCGCAAGTCTTTATTTTATCGAAATATTAAAGTACAGTATTTTAGACTTATACGTAGACGAATATGTGTGTTATAAGAGTATGGTTGATGTTTTTGTAAGCATATATACTTCTATAAATGTTTAAAGCCACGCTATATTGGCGAAAATGTTTTTTCCATCAATAGGTTTCAATGTCTCATGTGCACATTTGCAGAATGCGTCGTGGACATCGATTGGATGTTTCGACTGTCGCTTGGGTTTCCACTGGCAAATTACAGACGTATGGTGCCACAGTTGTCTTACTCTGATTCGTGCAGTCAAATGAGAGACATGTTTGAACAAAGACACGCTGCCAATAACATTGAATCAGAGCTGCCAATGTGCATGTAATGAATTGTAACAAAATGGTGAAAATTATTTCCACGACAAAATCGTTGCTAAATAAATGTTAAATGTACACGTACACATACGTGTAAACAAACAACATTTATAACTGGCTGTGATTGTAAGTGTTAATTTCATTGGTATCTCGCTACGCGTAAGTGTAGTTTCAGCATACCGTATTTCTTGAAGTGAGAAGTATTATATTTTCGTAGCGTTTTATTTTCTATCTATAAGTTATGGAATGCAAATATGATTTGTGTGCCTTAGAAAGTAAAACTTAATAATAATAAACTTGATGGTTCAAAATATATTTTGTGAAAAAAAAAAACATCACTTTTGCTCGTGAAATGTGTAGTCTCAACCATATAGCCTATAATTAGAGACCCCTGTTTTTCGCGAAAAAGAATTTTGCCCCAGTTTGTTTCAGCGCATTACGTGCACATCTGCAGTTCTGCTTCATGGTTATTGGCCACGTATCTATGGCTATCATTTGACTGAGCCAATTAGAATAACACTCCTGAAACACAACATGCATGTGATTTGCCGATATAATCCCAAGGTTATTGACAGTTAAAATATCCAATCACTGGCCACGAAGCAGAACTGCAGATGTGCACGTAAGGCACTGAAACAAAGTGGGGAAAAATTCTTTTCGCGAAAAACATGTGTCCCTACCTATAATTTGATGTTGTCTTTCACAGGTACAACTAATTAAAACGTGATTGACACGGATCTCGATGTTAGCCAGTTGTTTACCTTGTGCTACTAATTCTGTATGTCTTATTAAACAGGTGAAAATTGCATTCTTTCTCCGATTGATGGCGACGCTGATGTAGTGAATATGAAATTATATATATTTTTAATGTTTTTCATGATTGATGTAGCTAATGAAGGTGACATCTGTTTGCAGACTATCCTGAACTCCATGCACAAATACCAGCCTAGGTTTCACCTGGTTCGAGCGAACGACATCTTGAAACTTCCTTACAGCACATTCAGGACGTACGTTTTCAAAGAGACTGAATTCATTGCAGTTACCGCCTACCAAAATGAGAAGGTAAGCAACTTTATCACTACTTGTCTGTACTAACTCGTAATAACTGCTGCATTTGCTATATCAGTGTAATTCACGAAAGTTCAATGATGCCAAGTAAAATTCTTCAAAATTATTTTGATAAATGTTTGCCTTTTCAGATAAATATAGCCATAATTTTTATAAACTACTTAACTCGTAACTACTTAAGGTTTGTGACATTAGTTTCGTTACTGTCTTTGTTTTTATCACCTGTATGTTAACTTCGCCCTCAGACGGAGATCATATGTTTTTAAAATATTAAAAACTATTCATAAGTTTGTAAGACCACTCGATATGAAAATTTTGATGACACCAGCAGTGATTTCTTTTGCTTTTCAGATAACGCAATTAAAAATCGATAACAACCCGTTCGCAAAAGGTTTCAGGGACACAGGTGCTGGCAAACGAGAAAAAAAGTGAGTACCGTGAATTGGATTTCCCAAGAAACTGTAATTTCTAGGCTATATTTATGTTAATGATGTGTTAGTATGCATGTGTTCTGTGTTCTGATAAAGGTTTAATTGCTGCATTTTACGTCGACTTCGAATGGATTTGAGATACTTGTTAACACAAAATAATACAGTTACATATTTTTGTGGCTATACAGAAAAGGATACGTGTACTGTAATATAATCGTGCTTAATTACGCAACGAGTGTAAAATGTTACATGTAACTTGATAAAAAAAGTATGGTTGTAAGTAAGTTTGGCAAAACTAATGATTTAAGTAAAGGACGATTGATTTTGAATCGTGAGTAGTAAAATGAACATAGCCTACATTTGACAAATACTCTATGTGTACGAAGAATTCACACGCGCCGAAGTTCACAGGACGAAAAATGCGTGTAGCTGCTACAATCTATAGAGGCTAGTAAAGAACAATACAACTGTTTATCAACACGTGTGGTCGTATCACAATTGATCGTTTCTGAAGCAACATTATTAGCTTGACTTTAAATATTCTCTCGGTAAATCAATGGTAAAAACGCAAACAAACTTATTGCTTGCAAAATGAAACTTCTAGTGTTATTAATACAGTAAAAAAAGAGGGAACTTATGCAACACGAAATTAAGGTAAACTGAATTGATAAGCGTACCAGCAAGACAAAATCAAATATTATTTTACAAATAAAACTTATATTGATTGCACAAATTAATTTCGACCGAGCATACTGTAGCTATCCATGTAGATACTGAGAAGTTTCACGACAATCATGGTTTACGACATGAAGTTCTGCTTACTAAGCGCGAAGATAACAACTGAAGCCACATGGATGTATTCTTTGTGTTATGAAATTTTCGAAAATCATTCAATTTGGAGAAACATTTTCAAAACTCAAACTGAAAATATTTACGCGAAATATTTGCGATATTGTGATTTAAAGTTATTGTTAAGCTAATAATATTAAGATTCTTCTCAACTAACTATCAAATCAAAAAATCTTACAAATAAGTCTCATCTTTCAAGATTTTATGTTTGCTGGGGCATAAATATTTTTTTTAAGTCCAAAACTATCCTGAAATTTTTAATCGTAAAATGTGAACAAGTTAATGAAAAAATTTAAACACGTCAGAATTAAGTTTGTTCTCTGTTAGATTATAGTTTATGTCTATTTTGGAAGAAATAGTTCAAATGAAAAGGCATTGTTAGTTTGATGGTTCCTTATTTTCTACAATGAAGGTCAGTTCCGGCAGAATTCTTACCTATATTCCCAATTTCGCATCAGAAATATTTTGGGTCACGCTTGGATACTGCAAAAAAAAGAGGTAACGAATTGAAACAAATAGAGAAACGTTTATGGGCTACACAGGAGTGTATAAAGAATAAAATATATAATTTTATTTCGTAAAACACAAAACGGCTAAGGTCGTTTCAAGATATTTGTGTGTAGGCTACAATTGTAGTTTCATTAATTTCAGTAAAACCATGAGCCAAATTATCGCCAGATTTGATAAAATATTCCATAACATGCAAGATGATGATATAGTTTCTAATTTTTGCAAATTTTTTAAAGTAGACCTACTACAGACACGCAAGTTAAATAAGGTGACAGGAAACAACACTGTAGTGTTATTTATTCAGCACCAATGTTGATCAACGTAATTAACTACAGTGGCGGGAGTGAAGATAATAAACTCATAAAGCAGGAAACGTATACGATGAATGTTACAAGTATTTAAAGATTCAAGCCATATGTTGGGCAGACATTATTTCAAACATGCTTTACAAGGTACAGTGCAGTCAATGGTAACGACATAGACATGGCAATATTTTCAATGATTTTACAATAGGACTCCTTTAAAGTGTCGTATAAGTTGCACATTCAAATGAATACGCTGTGTAATAAAAAAGAAGTCAAATGAAATTATAAGGTTATTTCGTAGATACATGGCGTCCTAAGTAAATGCGTAAAACGAACAAAACAGCAACGTCTTAAGGTCGCTGCCTAGCACACGCTTTAAACGCATTGCAGTGTGTTCGTAAATACATTTTCTTAGGAAACTATTACACATGTGCCTATTGTGACAATTTACGAAAAGAACTCACAGTTACGACAAGGACGGAATGTCATTCACATTAAAAACCCTATTTCGTAGCCTCCAACGTATCGAAGACAACCTCTTCAGAATTCAAAATGTACTAACCGGATGTTTACGTGGAACTCAGGCAGAATCTTGCACTAAACTTTGCTACTGACTTTCCACAAAAACTATTACGTGGTCGCCGCTTGTAGTGGATCTGCGGGAATCTAGCACGCAAGTTCAGCGCTTGGTTCGTCGAGGCGATGCGACATTTGATACGCTCTTCAAGGTCGTCCTTATTGCCCCGTCACTTATGAGCTTCTAATGCGCGGGAAGGCGCTGCTGTTAATGACGGAAGCAAAAGTACAAATAGAACGGCCTGTTCTGTGACACAAAAACCAATATTTTGATTGAATACGCTCATTTACTCAGACATTGTGCTATAAGATCAAACGTTACAGGAAAATATTATATGGCCCAGAGAAAAACAGAAGACGTTATTAATATTCCGCAAAATAAAAAAAAATGTATGTGCAGTATCATTAAATGACTTACAGATGAAATTATTTCAGTTATTATTCTTAATATTTGTTTGTAATTGTATGAAATTCACTCATGTAATTATTATATTAAACCTCAAGAAATACTCTACGGAAAATGAAATCATAGCCACGCTATTTTCACACTATTCGTTATGACGATTATGAGTGTAGTATTTTATATATGCTAATGACTGCAGCCATAGTTCATATTTTAACCAAACTAATATTACTGCAGGAATGATCTGCTATACGAATAACAACATTCGCCTAGTACTGAACCATAAATTTCAACTGTCTGAAGAAAAACTCGGTTTATTTCTGGTCTGCTTTTTGCATCCTAAAGCAAAACTCTATGATGAAGCCTTAATCAAGCAGTTGGCGCAGGTTATGTGTAAATACTGGATTAACGAGTAAAGTGAAATTAAATTTCTGCGCGAAACTCATTTGAACGGTGTCGTGTGCTATTGGGTGTGTGTGATGTTTTGAAAATGTTTAATTGTGGTGGTGAGGCGAGGTGAGAGTGTTTACGGCCCTTTAACAACGAGGTCTACAGAGCCGAACAGGGTCAAGTGAGTTGAAGGGACAACTTCACCATCCATGCTCGAGCCGGATTTCGAACCCAGGACCTCTCACATCGTAGACCGGCGCCTAAACGACTACACTACGGAAAATTTGGAATTGATGATAAGAGAGAGAGAGAGTGCCTTTGTTAACTTTAAAGTGAAAAATATCAACACGTTTTTAAATCGAATCATTGTTATGAGATTTTGGAAGCATGTTATAAGACCGGAATACAGACTGCAAAGAAACGTAAAAAAATTACCTTAATGGGGTAGCAAATGTCTGTAGCAAGTGACTGCGTTAACAGTAACTAAACAGCGTAGTAGTATTTTGATAGTAGAATTCACGAACGAGAAATGCGGCAATAACGTTATTTTTAAAAATATATCATTAAAGAAAAATAACAGTCTTACCACCCGCCACATATCAAATATGTATTGAGAGGGATTGTAGCCTTAACTTGAATATTCTAAGCTTCACGTATGTTAAAAAATTGAGACGGAAACACATGTTTCCATAGGACTTGGCTTTATCTATGCTCTTATTTTGCCTAGTATGGTGAAAATAGTGTTGCTAACTTTCTAAAATTCGTTAGTTAATGTCAGAAAATTTCTTCAGTAAATGCTGTTTTCTTTGCAGTGGTGATAAATGTTACTATTTAAACCAATTTAAATAATTGCCAGTAAAATGTCCCAAAAGTTTTTTTTTTTTTAATACCGTCTCAGAACTCATGAAAATATTTGCTTATAATGAACAAATGCGTTAAACATGTTTTGTAGTGTTGATAGCTTACAGATAAGCAACATTATTCTCATATTTCACCGCAACAATGTTATTCCTGCAGCATTAAGAAAGAATGGAAAATATTTCTGAGTCAGAAACACGCAACTAGGTTAAGCACAAATATATGCAGCTACTTTAATTAATCTACGTCTTTAAAAACTTTGATAAATGAAAGAACTTATGAATATAAGCGAACGCTGTGTTCTTACAGAATACGTTACTGATGCCGTCAAATAAGGTATTGAAAAAATAGTCATTCAATCCATCCAAGAGTTGTAAATAGGTGCTCAGAAAATTGTGGTAAACATCTGTACATGTGTTCGGTACTGCGTTTGCACTGAGTTTATTTACCCGTTGGGTACAAGCTGAATTAAGAAATCAGTCATGTCGTGTGGGGGTGTCTTTGAAACATTTTAAATTTAGGACTGTGGTAATGATGAGTTCAAGAGCATGTACCAAATTAAAAATATAAAATGCGAATTGTTAATTGTATTAATTTACATAGGGGGCAGAAGGTTCACATTTACATGTACAAAAATTTGCAAGCGTTTTACTTTCCTGCGATCTCAATTATTCGTTAGGAGGCTTTTGTGTTTGGGGTAGCACTCAGTTATAAATATGTTGCACTAGCGTAAAAACGCATTAATTGTCTTACAACCTGGTGATGCATCATTTAGGAATGAGCGTATGTTGTCTAAAGTAATGAGATTTTGTTCGAAACGTTAGGGTTTCTGACTTGTCTACGAAAACTAACTCACATATAAATAAAAGAAATACACAAAACATGTGTATTTTCAACTACATGATTAATAAATAAAATAGAATGAATCAAAGCTTATTCGGCTTGATAAAATATTTAGAGCATTATAATACGTTAGTGTGATCCAATTCGTGACAAGGAATTTATCCTATGAAACACTAAAGAATACATTACGGTGCAGATAACACTAGACGTTACAGGCCTATATCAAGAACTCGGGTTGTGTTTCATATTAGATGAATTGTAAGTCTTCGAAAATCACAGTGATAATACGACTATAGGTCGTGAAGTAAGGAGAAGGTGTAGTCTAATGCTTTGTCTCGACATATGGACAAATTGTGTAAGCTTAGGAAGCAATACTTACTTTACTTCACTGCAATCAACAGAAGAATTTTGCTTATAAAAATAGGTGATTGCCGAATTTGGTAATCATTTGCTGCATTTTGCCTCCATGTACCATCATCAGTGGGTATGAAATATGAAAACCGTTCTGTTTCCTCTTGAGCAAACATAAAACATGTCGCAGTGTTGCTTTTAACGACATTGGTTGTATCATCTATTAATTATCGTCACATTGTGAATTTTTTATTACAATGCGAAATAAGTTAAAAGGTCAATGCAGTGACAGATGTAAGAGATAACAGATTGTGCTCTACGTGACTGCGTTTTGTTTTTGCTGTCTTGTGTGAGTGAAACTGCCATGTTTTTACACAGGATTTAAGTTGAGTGTTAATCAGACACTGCAATCTTATCGAAGTAAAATTCAAGTCGTCAACGCTCAACATCTCACAAGAGTTTGATTTCGGCAGAGTGAACAAGTTGACTCAGTAAACTATGTTACTAAATATTCAAATGACTTTGTGTTGTCCAACGCAAGTTTGCACGGACAGTAACGAACACATAAATTGCATCCAAAATATGTGTGAGTGTATTGTAGTAATTGTTCGTCGTACCACCACCATTTTAGTCGGATATTTATTCGTTAATCCTAAAGATCAAGAATACAGCGTAGGTTCACAGCAGAAACCACCAGGATTGATTAACGTCAAGATATTTACACATTCCACAACCTGCTACTGGAATATAGAATTTGTTTTTAATATGTTTTTTAAATTCGTTAAATTTGTTAATATACAGCCCTAAAGCTTGGATTCGTTCGTCTGTAAGTGTCTGTGCGCACGAGTGTATATGCGTCTAATTGTAGATAAGTCGAAGAAATAACTATAGTTTCGACGTAAATTCATAACGATTTTTATCAAATGTCTTTATATTAATTCTTGAATCAGATATTTCAGTTAAATACTAAATTTCGTGGTGAGTTCAAGTTCATGATATTGAGCGGCCTCAAAATTCAATAATAGAAACTATAATTATAAAACCAAACGAATTTTCAAACACAAATATTGAATATGCACGTAATACGTACCGCTGTTTGTAAAGTCAGTTTAGAATATACTTCTAATTTTTACAAAAGCATTCATAGGAAATTTTATCCAATTAAAAAATTCTAGGAAACCTTAAGAACGTAGTACGCACTCGTTCAATAATGTAAACTTCTATAAAAGAAAAGAAACAAATAAAAATGCGTGAAAGCTAAAACCTTCATATGCTTGTAAATTTCTGATGCAGTACTTTTGTCAAATTGTTAATTTTCCAAACTTAACAACACCGTGAACAGGTGAGCAGGTTGTGAAAAATACGATCATTATTATATTAAACAATTATTTGACAATATACAGTATCAACAACGCGTTAAACCAATTAAAAATTTTCACTAACGAGGATACTTTCTTACAAACGTGTAAGTTTGCCGGCGACAATTTTTTACTCGCTTCTCTCGAAATCATACATATAGATATACCCGAAACGGAGTACGATTTCTTTGCACGCCTTTAGATAATAAATATGAAGGAAAATAGTTATTTTATTACCTCCTGATAAGAAAAGTAAGTTTTAAGTTATTTTAATTAATCCATAGATTTATACCTACACCCTTTGTCAAATCGTTTTTGCGGTTTTCCACATGACAAATTAAAGCAACTTTGGGTATGTGCTTTAAAATGTGCGCTAATTCATTTTACGAATAATTTTTTTACAGCATCAAAAGTATCATTTGCGGAAGTTTTTACATTCTATTTAACTTTCGCAGATGAAAAAACCAAATTCAAATAATTTCTTCACATAAAAAATTGGCAAGTACGGGCCAAAATTATAACAGGACATTTAATATTTTGTCCAATTTTATTAGTGTTGATTATTAACAAAGGACACTGCAAGATCTAACAATGTAAAAATATATGGAGTTTTGTACAGAATTTATTAGCCTTGCTACCATTTTTAAGACATGACAATTTAATTTTACTCTTATTTTTTGCATGTGTGCTTTTTTAATGTTAATAATATCATAGGATTACGGTATTAATTTATTTTTCATTTAATTTGCTTAACATTCATATTAGTACTTTTTGCATTTGTATATTTTATAAATATTCTTACAAGGATTTTCAAATAGTTTCTGCACGAAACAATTTAAACGAAATGACAGGGTGACGTCGAGCAAGTTTTACTGATTGGTATGGTTGACAGATGAGATAAACTTAATCATATTTTATTAAGGTATTAATGTCTGTCAATACTGCCTTATACCCGAAATTGGCGAAAGCAGAGTGCCTTTTAATGTTTTATTTTCTGATGGTACTGCCTCTCCAACTGTCGCAAGCTGTACCATTAACTATAAATGCATGATTCAGTCCAATAAATAAAGACTTTACGTTAGAGTGGCCATCTTTCTGTAAAGTGGTCACACCAGGGGCGTCATTTAGGGCGTGGGGCAGGGAGGGGGACAAATGCCGCCCCCGGGTTTTAGAATTTAAAGAGAAAAATATATTTTTTGTATTTTGTTGTTTAAATAACTTAAGCACATAGAACTGAAGTTTTATTTTTAAAGTTTATAATTTATACATTACTAAATAATAAAAAAGATGCAACAAGGTCACTGTCACAGAAAAAAAAAATCTTGACCCCTCCTCTCCAAGTAAAACTTGAAATGGCGCCGCTGGGTCACACACATAAATGTCATCATAAAATACGATGGTTAGGGCGATGAACTTTTCTCTGCAACAATTTTGTTGCAGTTTGTTTCAGCGCCTTACGTGCACATCTGCGGTTCTGCTTCATAGTCAGTGATTGGGTGGTTTCTCACACGTGTCGTATCCCCACACCACAGACGTGGGAGATGGCAGTTGTTACGCACTTGTTGTGAATGCACAATTTCAGTGGTGTGGACATATTTCGTTTTGAATAAAAACACAAATTTTTGTCTTATTTTCAAAAGAAATCTGACTACATATTTGTGTATAACTCACCAACCTTACATCGAATATATGCGTAACTCATTTTGTAAACATGTATGGTTTCCAAACTTTGCTCGTTATTTGTTTTGAATTACTAGCACGCCATGAAACAATTATAGAGTTTAAGAATGTGTGGGTTTATAATATATACACCATTTCTTATGATTTGTTGTTGAAACCTGTAAAAAACAATAAATATGCAACCCACTAAGAAAACAAGACAGTGTACTAGATGGAAAAAGTAATGATATTTTCTTGTATTTTTACTATTAATTTTATTTACTCATCAAGTAACTCCGAATTGCGAGTCCAGTCAAACTACAACACAACAGACAGACGTATTGAAAAACTAACAAAAATAAAGAAACACTGCATTAAAAATTTAATGACATTGAGATTTTTAAATGTTTCTTGCAATGGGAGTTTACAATTAGAATTCAGCAAAAACATGAGCAATGGCGTACGTCCACATACCAATAAATTCTAACTGTAATGATATTATACAGACAACAGTTGACGACATACAATTAACGACTAAAACAATTCACAATCAACTGCCTTGTTGTCATTGTGGGTTGCATATTCAATGTTTTTACAGGTTTCGATCATGAGCAACAGTGTATGAACATAAACCAATTCATGCATATTAGCATGTTCCGTTGCAACAATCATTCAAAGATTTTAAATTTTCGAGATATCTCACTAAGCTAATTAATATTCCTGAAAGCTCGAAATATACCACTGTGACGATAAAAATCTTCCATTGACGAGAAAGCAAACAACTTTGACCTGTTAAAAAAATTAACGAGTTTGTAAAACTGGGTCTGCAGTGAATAATAGATGTTCCCAAAACCGGAGAGGATCAATAAACCTTAAGCCGTCGGGATAGCGCACCAAGGTGTACAAATAATTCAGGGAATAGAGACGCACGATCAATAAGAAGAAGGCAATGGTGGCGATCACAATATGTTTCTTATCCATTTTCCTCGTCTGTATTATTGCTTGTGTCTGTCCGAAGCAGATGATGTTTTTTGTTTATTTCCATCTGACTGGCTAAAAAAGTATGTAGAGCAAGTTGACAGCTCTGGTGGAATTATTTTTGTCACGTCTGAGGCCTGGAAGTGTTGAGGGCAGGGACACGTGTTTTCCGCGAAAATAATTTTGCCCCGCTTTGTTTCCGTGCTTGCGTGCACATCTGCAGTTCTGTTTCCTGGTCAGTGATTGGATAATTTAACTCTCACGAGCCTTGGCATTCTACCGCCAAATCATAGACGTGTGGTGTTGCAGGAACGTTATTGTAATTGGCTCAGTTTAATGAGCTACGGGTTTTCACATTGACACGCTACCAATAACCATGAAGCAGAATTGCATATATGCACGTAAGGCGCTAACACAAACTGGGGCAAAATTATTTTAGCGAAAAACAGAGGTCCCTAGTTAAGGGCGACGAAAATTTTGCGAAAATACTCTTGTCACTGCTTGTTTCGGTGCCATTCATGCAAATCTGCAGTTCTGATACATAACGCAGAATAGTTCGGCGGTATCAAATTTGCCGCTTCGTCATTTTGCGTCTGTATCACAGAATAAATAGTAATACAGACGCGAAATGACGTGGCCACAGACTAAATGGTAATACAGACGTGAAATGACGTTGCGCCGCTTATTGGCTGCCCGAGGTTGTTGATGCCAGCCCCTTGTATGTTTGGCTCCTGCATGTTACGGTAGGTTTCCTATTGGCCTGGTTGCCGACTAGCAGAGCAGCTGCCTCACGCTGATTGGCTGTAGGTGCTTCCGCAATGTTGCTGGCCAGGGAAGCCATTTTGCTGGCGTGTGACACTGAGTTCGCCTTCCTGCTTGCTATTTTACTTCTGTATTCTTAAATATTCTGTGTCTGTATGACTGTTTAGTCTGTGTTCATAGTCAGTGATTGGATGTTTTATCTGCCACGTGTATTGGGGTTCTATCCGCTAATTACAGACGCTTGGTGTTGCGTGAACCTTATTCTGATTGGCGCAGTCTAATACGAGACGTCACTTCGCTAAGACACGTCCTCCCAATAGCCACGAAGCGTAGCTGCAGATGTGCTCGTAAGGCACTAACATAAACGGAGAAAAATTTCTTGTCGTAGCTTTCCTACAGCAGAAGATTTCCCTGATTCGTCTGTCTGTCCTACGTACTAGCGAATGGAAGAAAGCCGTTGCCATTGGTGAGATGTAAGCGTAATTTAAACGACTTTGTTGCAAGTTTAGCTTCTGCCGAAGATGGTTATGACACTTTTACTGGCGGAAGATCGGGTCTATTAGACGCCCAGCAATTACAGAGTAAATTTTCAAAACAAGACATGTCCACAAAATTGCGAAAATAAGTTTAACATACTGTCTCTAAGAGGATTGGTAGTTTCATACGAGTGCGTAGTCAGATTAAATAAAAAAATTACACGTATATATTTTAAAAACCGGGCGAAAATTTATGTTATTATTTAAACCCAGACATACCCACGCCACTGTAATTGTGGACTCATAACTAGGGACCCCAATTTTTGGTGAAAATATTTCTGCAACAGTTTGTCTTAGTGCATCGTGTGCATAGTTGCAGTTTTGCTTCATTGTTATTGGCAGCGTGTCTTTGTGGAAAGACGTTTCACATTTGACTGCACTAATCAGATTAAGGTTACTGCGATAACGCACGTTCGTGATTTGCAGTAAAGAGTTAAGATACGAAACAGTTAAAAACAGCTGACCATGAAGCAGAGCTGCAGCTGTGCACATGAGGCACTGAAACAAACTGCTGCAGAAATATTTGCACCAAAAATTCGGGTCCCTATACCTAACAAGGCCATAACAGCTCTTACATGTTGGAAGTCATTGAATTAACTAAAAGCCGCTTTTGACGTGTGTACTAACTTACTTTTAAGGCCAGACATTTCCACAATGTTCATTCGGAACTACATATGTAGGGCTACGAAAAATTCGCGAGTTCAATGACCTGCATGCTAGAATCCGATGTCCTATGCATACTCAAGCCCCGTCTATTCGTTCATTGTCTGCTGTCTGAATGAGTAGCAGGTAATGGACAAATGGTAGGACTACGGTATACACAGGATAATTGATTCTAGCATGTTGGTCGTTGAACTCGCGAAATATTCCTAGCCCTATACGTATGACTAGGGCCCGGTAGTTTTCGCGAAAAGATTTTTGCCCCACTTTGTTTCAGTGTCTTACGTGCACACCTGCAGTTCAACTTCATGATTATTGGCAGAGTGTTATTGTGCAGAGTTATTATTCATTTGACTGTGCAAATCAGGTCATAGATAACTGTGACGCAATACGTCTGTGATTTGTGGGTTTAACCTCCACACGTTGTATGTTACGGCATCCAATCACTGACCACAAAGCAGAGATGCTGGTGCGCACGTAAGGCACTGAAACAAAGTGCTGCAAAAATCTTTTCGCGAAAATTACCGGGCCCTACGTATGACCACAATAACTATGTAATGAGTGATGAAACATAATACTTACGAAATATGTTGTTTGAACATAATTTGACAAAAAAAAAATTGTTTCGATGTCTTACGTGCACATCGGCAGTTTTGCTTCATGGTTATTGGCAGCGTTTCTTTGTTCAAACTAGTATCCTGTTTGACTGCACCAATCAGAGTAAGACAATGTGACACCGCACGTCTGTGATTTTCCAGAACAAACCTGAGACAAGTGAGAGTTAAAACATCAAATTACTGACCATGATGAAGCAGAGCTGCAGATGTGCACATAAGATATTGAAACCAATTGAATCAAAAATATGTTCGCCATGAAACCGTGGCTTCACAGATTAAGTTTGACTTCAGTTTTCTGTCAGATAATAGCGCGAAATTTACCGGTTCCTAAAATTGGTGACTGCTGTGGTTTGTTTAAATCATGACTGGGGTAGCGAGTCCACTAGTCACACAGTCATAACACCAAACCTGTCGGTAACATTAATACGGTAAGATACTTCCTATTTTATGTTACAGATGTACTTCTGAAGTCACGAGACGGCTCGAACAAAGTTTTTACTTTTATAAGCCAGCTGGGGCATCAAAAGTCCTTTTGAAATCCCAACCAGTGATTTAGCTCTACCGTTTTCTGGGCCTTCTCAAGCTGACTTTGGATCTGAAAGGTTCCTGAATTCCTTAAAGTTTCCTTATACTTAGGTAACTAGAGCAGTCAATAAATTTTTCACAGAATGGTTCATGCACGGCTGCATCACACGCTAGCCGACATTGCTACAGACAGGGAACAATTTTACTTCCAAAGATGTTACAAGGTGTTAGAAATATGTCATTTAAACTAACAATACAGGTTCTGCGGTAGGACATAAAACAATCACGATAGATTGAGAACTTTTGGAACACTGACACACACATTACCTTTTATCTTATTTTTATTTGTTCCCTACACATTCCTCTTAACATAGACATGTGAGTACTATACTCTCCACATTCAAAAGTTCGCTTACGAAGTCATAATACTATATGTTGCAAACTGAACTGTTTTGTAGGCACTTGACATTGTAAGCGAACGTTGCCACGTTGCAGAAAAAAATCGAAATATTGCAAACAGCCTAGAAACCGCATTAGCAGCTATCGTATAACACAGATACAATTTCGGAAATGATTATAGTCGTTGTATGGAGATAGACGACACGAAAACCAAAATACAACATATGTCAACGAAATAAAGTGTACGAAAATGCTCTTCAAGACTACGTACTTAACCGTGACTAGCTTATACCAACATACTGTGCCATAACGTAGCGATAACAACTCGAAAATGCAGTATAAATAAAAGTAGGCAGTTATTATAACAAATTAAAACTTCACCATAACCAAGGTCAGTAGAATGTTACCCAAGTACGTATGGGAAGCAAGAAAAATTTCACCGGAAAATTATTATTAATTCGAGTTCTAGCAATTTTGAGATCCTCACTAAATCCGTCAACATTTGTAGTAGGTCGAGCTTATACTCGCGTTTTTGTTTCAGTTCAGCGGTAAGGTGGTACAAACGGTTGGTTTAAATGTCCATTCATCTTCTTTTTACGCTCACGAATTAGCGAATACACTACAAACATTTTGAATAAGTCAGTACTATCCCGCTAACATTTACATTTATACAATTTTAACTTGAATCAGCAAGAAATGAACCGACGATTGTTAGCTGGAATTTCACTGATTAACATTTGTAACCACTGATTCGGAATCAGAGTGTAGGCTTCACAGGATACGTGAGTTTTTCAAACTTCCTACAAAGAGGTGGTCACAAATAACCATGCATGTCGCTTTTTCTTAAGAAAAGCCCTTTGTAAGGAACTTTGGTTGGAAAATGACTTGAAATCACTTGTGTTAATTTTATAGGCTGTAATTGTTTCGGCTACCATATAATTGTTTAAATCCCTCGTTACGAATGTCTGTCATACATAATTCATTTTCCAGCTTTCAGCCACATACTGCGAATGTTATTGTTTTAAACTTCCACTTCGATTAGTTTTCTAATTGTTGTTAGGAAGAAAACATTGTCTGGTTATGCAAGTTAAAATAACTAATGAAAACAATATATGAAATGTCAACTAGTGTTAGATTTGCTTGTGTTTATTCAAATGTCAAGTGCCAGGTAAACGAAGCAAACGGATAATTAAAAAACACCACGAACGCGAAAAGCAATTAACATCCGTAAACAACTCGCGCAGAGGTTTTCGGAGAGCCAAATTATTTTAAAATCAAAAGGTGAGTATTTTTAACTTCGACTATTACGGTGTCCTGATAATTGGCGTACTAAAAATTATAAAAATTACAGTTTACAGTTTATATGGATTTTGTGGTTTCAATCTCTAGTTTTTCTAAATACAGTTTTTTATTTTTTACTCGAAATCAAAGCATGCTACCACCCAGTGCTATATAAATAAATGTCAGTTAATAGAATATTTAGTTGCCAAAAAAATTCACATTGTATTTAGATGGGTAGTTTGGATTTTTATCGATGATTGGTAATTCTCGTAGATGGCTGGACACCTTAACTTTCCATATCTTTTAAATAATACAACTAATTACTATGAGGAACAGCTGCAGATATGCACACAAGGCATTGGAACAACGTGGTGCAAGTTTTTTTCTCGCGAAAACGAGTGAGTGAGAGTTTTTTATCAGCGCTTAACATCGAGGTCTTTAGCGCATGTGATAGGAGAAATGAGGTGGGTATGGCGCAGCGCTGGAATGATGGGGCGGAGGAAAGGGAGATCCCCGAGAAAACCCGTCGACCAGCGGCCTCGTCCGGCACGATTCCCACATGCGAAAATACGAGGACCAAACCCGGATCGCCTTGGTGGGAGGTGAATGGTCTGACCATTCGGCCACAAACAGGTAAAACCAACCAAAAACTGACTATAAAGCAGAACTACAGCTGTGCAAAAAAAAGGCACTGAAGTAATCTGCGGCAGAAAACTTTTCACCAAAAATTAGGGCCCCTAGTTATTGGCACGCAGTCTAATGCGTGACGCCTCTGCAATAATACATTATGTGAATAACTAATAAAACAGTACGCATGTGCACGTAAGACATTGAAGCAAATTGCTGCAAAGTTATTTTCCAAAAAAAATTCACTCGCTCTATGCAGGACATTACAGCTCAGAGTAGAGTGACTTGTAAACCGACCGTTTGTTGGAGTATGTTGAATACTGAAGAATGACATGAAATGAGACCTTACAGCAAAGGGAAACGGAAGTACCCCGAGGAAACTCGCCAGACAACTGCAACGTCCACCACAAGTCCCAGACGCGAGCCCGCCTGGATTCGAACCCACATCACCCTGGTGGGAGGAAAGTGGTCTGACCACACTTACTCGGCAAAGGACAAAAACTAGACACAGCCTGTTAATCACATTTCCTGCAACAAGCTAACTATATCATCACGGACTTGAATCAAGGACTCGACCTCATCAGTAATTGAGCATGGTGGTTATAAAAGTAGATGGAAAACGTGCAAGCAGGCAATAAATCATGTACACGTAATTGTCGTTGTTAGTTTCCTCGTCGTCGAGGAGTGGGGGGGTTTAGTTCGAGCGAGACGGCGGACGCAAGGCGTTTAAGTGGAATTAAAATTGAACTTGGCGGCCGAGAGATGCCACACACTTGGAGAGTCGCGTGCCGGTCTCCCCCGAATCTCAATTTGGCCTCCGCCGGGAAGTAATGAGGACGGGCTCGTGGAATAATGCATGTCGCCAGATCGATCGGTAAGTTCTTCCCTTCGACGTGGCTGGATATAGCGTGTCGCCCGTTGTTTTGACCAGCTCCGAGCTGAAGTGCCACGTCCCACCGAGGATTCCATGGCCAAGTGGACAGTGTCCAACTAATCCACACCGCAACGTAGTTGTCATATCGTTAGGGACCCCTGTTTCTCGCGAAAATAATTTTGCCCCGGTTTGTTTCAGCGCCTTATGTGCACATCTGCAGCTCTGCTTCCTGGTCAGTGATTGGATGTTTTAACTCTCTCTTGTCTTGGGGTTCCACTGGCAAATCACATACATGTTGTGCCAAAATTGCCTAATTCTTATTCGTGCAATCAAATGAGAGACATGCCTGAACAAAGACACGCTGTCAATAACTATGAATCAGAGTTGTCAATGTGCACGCAAGACGTTGAAACAAAGTGATGCAAACTTCTTGTCGCAACAAAATCGTGCCTCTATTCACGGTTATTGGCGCCGTGTCTTTGTGAAGTGACGTGTCTCGTTTGACTGCGCCAGTCACAATATAGTTACTGCGATACCACGAGTCTGTGATTGGCGGGCAGAGCCTTAAGACATATTAAAGTTTAAACTTCCAATAACTGACCATGACACATAACTGCAGATGTGCACGAAATGCAATGATGCAAACAAACTGGGGCAAAATATTACGAACTGCGCATGTCCCTACTCATGTGTAAAGAATGATCCTCGGCTTCACTGACCTAATTCAGTGTTATTCGGGTAAAATGGTATAAGTAGAGACAGAAAATTTTCGCGAATATAATTTTGCAACAAATTGTTTGGACGGCCCTTGCGCATCTGCAACAATTCGTGGTTATTGGTCAGCGTGTGTCTGTGCACATGCGTCGCCCAATCGACTAAGTAAATAAGGTTTAAGTTAATGTGACACAACACGTCTCTGATTAGCGGTTAGAAATCAAGACACCTCAGAGTATAAACATCCAATCACTCACCGTGAAGCATAGCTGCAGTTGTGCACTGAATTTATTGAAACAATGTGTTGCAAATTATTTTTGCGAAAATTTCTGATATCTACTTATACCACTTTACCCGAACATCACTGAATTACTAGCCTCCGAGTAAGAGTGTACAACAAGCACGAGGCAGATGTGCATTGGCTGCTCACTGACAAAGCAGTACCACGTTATTGGTGTTGTTTACAGTTGCTTATTTATTATTGGCTCATCTCTTTCCAGGAGATGTCAAATATGTAGACCCACGATTTTTTTGGGGATAAGATTTTCGCAACATTCTGTTTCAATACGTTATGTCCACAGCTGTGATTGGATAATTTTACTCTCACATGCCTCGGCAAATTACAGACGTACGGAGTCACAATAATCTGTTCTGATTGTTGCAGTCAAACGAGAAACTTGTCTAAACAAATACTCGCTGCCAATAACCATGAAGCACAGCTACCGATGAACACGTGAGACACTGAACAAATTTTCGCGGTAAAATAGTGGTCGTACAAATAAGTCAACAGCGAATTGCGAAACCGAAACTAACTAACAATGGTTAGAATTACAGGTCGTGTCCAAAATAAAACGCATTTTCCAGTTCTCTACTAATGGGTTGGTTAAAGCCTTATCTATTACAAAATAACTATGTGTGGGCCTTTGTATGTATATATTTATACGCAGGCCTCTATACGTACACACAAACACACGCGCGCGGGCATACAAACATACATACATATACCCTACGTACCTTGGAGGCATACATGCACTTTTCAACACAAACTTTAACAGTTTTAAGTAATTTGTAGTGGCATACAACACGAAGTCCGTATTGTGTTAAAAAAAACAAATTTCTGGGTGTAAAACAGCTGAATTCAGTAGTGAATCACACTCTTAAAACTGTTCTGAAAAATATGATTTTCGTGTCACACACACACTCTCAGATATATGTGTGTGTATGTGTATATATATATATATATATATATATATATATATATATATATATATATATATATAT
>PNEQ01017209.1:202597-234808 GCA_003012365.1 Medauroidea extradentata | reverse complement strand
TGTTAATTAAGTCTTCAGGAATGATCGTAGTTGGGAAAGTACTATAAAATAAATATAGCCGAGCACCATTGACCTGAAATTATAACTGAAAAGTCTAAAACTAACAAAGATAGGGTTTGTGAAGTTCTCTGAATATATTCACATATTCATTTCCGAGAAAAAAAACATAATAAACGCGCGAGATTACTTAGAGTTTCCTATGGAATTTAGAAGAGAAGTCCTTTTCTCATGGCAAATATTTTACGAAGCATTCAAACATGTTTTATTTCATCTGAAACTCATTATTATATATTTGTACATAATATCTGAAAAACGTTTACTGTACACTATATCTATTGTTGTAGGAATTTAACTTTAAGCTATTTGGCAAGAAAAATTAAAAAAATTGTCTACTGCAGCAATCTACACAGGATAAAAAACATTCGTTACTACAACAAAAGGTTTGTTTGAACATCAACCACTGCAAAATTACAATGCCGCAAAGAAAATTTATTTGAATTTTTTTTTCAATCGCCTGACTGGACACTGTCAGTGGTGACTCCATATTTTATTGGGGAAAAGTCTCAAGCAACGTCCATTGCGTGTTTTTAGAGTAGTTTCACTCGAATCCCGTGAGAAGTTTTTTAAGATAGTAGGATGAAAAATCAGTATTTAGCCATTGCAAGAGGCTCCGAAACGATTTTTTAATTGACGTAATACTTTTAAGCTACCTTTCCGTCATTGTTTGAAGGGTATTTTCTTTGCGTACGTTGACATACTGGCCACATGCAAAATAGTTTAATAAAAAACGTATTTATGAACACACTGCAACTCATTTTTAAGCACGTCACACAAAATTTTGCTCTAAAAAAAAAGATGGATTCGTACTGTGTGGAGTGGAAAGTGAATTTCTTGTGAATGGCTTCACTTCTAGTACCATAAAAACATGAACAAAACTATAACACTAGTTAAACCGCAGTATACGACAGAAAAACTGGCGACTACTATAGTAATTCCTTATGTTTGTGGTATTAAGACGACTCAGCAACAAGTACAATATGCAAACTACTCTACAATACATAACTACATTAGAGAGTACCATTGCAAGGGTAAGACAAGTCACTGCACTGAAAAATTACCAGCCCGGAACTGTGTTCGCAAAATTCCACGCGAGCAGAAGACAAACTGGCAGAACACTTTCCTCACAACTGAAAGGCGAAACTCTGAAATAGAGACAGGCCGAATATGTGTAGGAAAATAGGCATAAATAGGGACCCTTTACTTAGTGAAATAAATATTGTGTCAACTTGTTTCAGTGTACACGCCTGCAGCTCTGCTTCAAGGATATTGGCAGCGTGTTGTTATGCAGAAACGTCTTTCATTTGACAGCACCAATGAGAACAAGGTTATTACGACACCACACGTCTGTGATTTGTGGGTAGAACACTAACGTGTGAGAGTTAAATCATTCAATCACTAAGCATGAAGCAGAGATGCAGATGTGTACATAAGACACTGAAACAAGTTGTTACAAAATTATTTTCGCGAAAATCAGGGGTACTTATCAGTTGCTTGAATTCTAGCTTGTGACCAAAAGCAAAGGCGTATTTTGCAGGTGTCTGGGTATTAGTGGTTAGCGGTTGTTCCTTAGTGTCCCTTGTAGAAGCCAGAAGCTTGTAAGAAGCAACCCCTGCCTTGTGGCGGACCGAAAGCTCTGTAATCGCCTTAACTGCGACACTTGAGTTGAGCAGCGGAACTTAGATCCCAGAAGTTGCCACTGCGAAGCAGAAGATACAGAGCATCTCGGGAAGCCAGCTTAGAGCCGACCTAGTCTTCAAGTCACTTCCTGACGTTGCACACAAGCTCTCGTTACTGGGATAGGAAATGCACATTCATTAACTGAAGATTGCCGGCGAGAAATAGGTCTATATGACTCATAAAAATACTGTCTCCTCTTTCCTGTAAGGGATCATATTGTTAGAGGCACGAGTATTTCGCGTATTCATCTGGCAACAGCCTTGACTTCTCAGTTCTATACGTGTACCGGCAGAAGCCGAAATGTCCATTGGCTTCTAACAGTACAAACGTGTAGCACGTGATATCTGCACGACTTCTTTCCTTATTTATAACTTGCTTGTAGTCGTCAAGTGTGTGTTAAAACCGCTCTCGTCTAATCACAGACGGAGGAGTGAAGTATACGTTATTGACGTTCAACTTGACCTAGAATCAATACGCCAAATAATCGTGCCTCTACATAATATTATTACAAAATTTTTCTAATAAAACGACAAAACGGTGAAATAGCTGTGTGAAATGCTAGCGACAATACGACACTTAAAACAATTTAAATGCATTGAACATATCTTGTTTTGTTTCACAAACATGGATATAAATTATTTTGGAACAATTGTGATGGAAGTCAATGATTTTTGGAAAACCGAAAGATTTAAGAGTGACTGCTTTTATAAAAAATTAATATAGAACGATGTCTCCGGTTAACTTTGGTGAAAATGCTCTTTACGATTTTAACAAAACATACAATATGAAGTACTAATATACCATTGCTACCGAAAAACTTAATTTCAATTATCACAAATGCGAAGCCAATAATGCGATATAAAACCCTAAAGTTGACTTAACGGAGTTTGCAACAGCATCAATTTGATGGTAATTTATATAATATGTATTGAACATAACGTCTTTTGTTGCCATGCGAACAAAACTAGTCTAAATTCGTTATGAATAGTGTCGTAAACATATCGCGAAAATAATCTTGTCCCCGTTGGTTTCAGTGTCTTGTGCACACACGTCTGCGTTCTGCTTCATCGTCAGTGATTCGATTTTTTAACTCTCACGTGGAGTTCTATCCGTACATCACAGACTCTGGTCACAGAATATTTAGGAATACAGAAGTGAAATAGCCTATGGCACAGGGAACTCAGTCATACACGCCAGCAAATGGTTTCTCTGGCCAGCAGCATGGTGGGTAAGCCTACGGCAAATCAGCGTAAGGCGGCTGCCCTGCTAGCCGGCAGCCAGGCCAATAGGAAGCCTGTCGTAACATGCAGGAGCCAAACACACACGGGGCTTGTATTAACAAACTCGGGCAGCCAATAAGCGGCGAAGTTCGCTTGTATCAAAAGAGCCGCCACGAAATTTCACATTGTTATTACTATTTAGTCTGTGCTGTGGTGCTGATGTAACCTTATTCTGATTGGCGCAGTCCAGTGAGAGACGTCAATTCACAAAGAATCGCTGGCAATAATCACGAAGCATAGCTGCAGATGTACACGCGAAGCACTGAAACAAACTGGGCAAGAATTCTTTTCGCGGAAAGTTCATGACCCTATTATTGGACAACAGGCTTCTTGGCAAAGTACCGAATGACCTAACTTTATTTCAAGCCCAAAAAATTGATTTTAGAAGCCAAAACTAGTTGTTTTTTTACTATGTACGGTGGACAGCTGGAGAAGTAGCAAAATTTCAAACCTTTGTTTCAAGCGCAAATAATGGATTTAGGAACTGGATGCGACGCTTAATGTACGATGTGTGTGACAGAATGCTAGCAGCTGTTTCTCCTTTATGTATATGATATATATATATATATTAATTAACGCGTTTTGAAACTGATTGATACATATTATACAATGAAAAAAAAAATTAAATCTGCATATGCACAAACAGAGGGTTTTATTTAGAATGTTGAAAATTTAAACTTAATGACGAAAGTTATAAAATGAATAAAAGCCACCACTTTTTGGCAATATAATTTTAGCACCAGCTTGTTTCAGTGCCTTACAACTACACCTGCATCTGTATTTCATGGTTATTGTTAGCGTGTATCTGTGCAGAGAAGTCTCTCATTTGACTGCGCCAATCCGAGCAAATTTACTGACGCTTGTGATTTGCGGATAGAACCTTAAGACACGCGACAGTTAAAACGTCCAACCACTGACTATGAAGCAGAAATGCATACGTGCACGCAAGATACTGCATGAGACTCGGGCAAAATTCTTTTCCAGAAAAGTTCATAATAAGATTTATATTTCGTTGCGCGTTGTCACACCATATGCTCTTAACTTCGGCATATTCGGTACGTATTTGTTTGTTATAATTAGGGCCACGATTTTGTCGCGAAAAGATTTTTGCCCCACTTTGTTTCAGTGACTCACGTGCGCATCGGCAGTTCTGTTTCAAGGTTATTGGCAGCGTGTCTTTGCTCAGACATGTTTCTCGTTTTACTGCACCAATCAGAATAAGATTATTGTGAGTCTGTACGTCTATAATTTGCCAAGGCAAGTGAGAGTAAAATCATCCAACCACAGACGATGTAGCAGAGCTGCAGGTGTGCACATGACGCATCGAAACCAAATGTTGCAAAAATATTTTCGCCATAAAATCGCGTCTCTAGAACTTAAAGTCTAGTTATAATGATTTGAGGGGAAGGCCTTTGCCTGACACGGAACCGCGGAAAGGCTAAAACACTATAAGAAACCATCCTAATCTGTATGGGAAATTTTCAACCCATACACTGTATGCGATACTTTCCATATTTCATTTTATAAGCAAAACAAATGTTGAGCATTGTTACACTGTAAATATTTTTTCGTACTTTTACAATGAAAATACTTGGAAACCCAGTTGCCAAAGAAATCCCTTGTAAAACTGCAATGGTTGTCCTTGTAATGAAATACAAAGTATATGTTTGTAAAATTACAAGACCTAGCCTTGTAGCTGTACTTTCAACAAGGGGAAAAAATAAATTTAAATGTTCATTGTTCTTAATAAATAACAACTAACTTATTTATCAAATAACTTTTGAATCAAGGACGTATAGACGAAATTATAAAAAAAAACTATCTCGGGAAGGTGCTAGGTTTAGAACCACTCTGCCCATGCTTAGAAACCACGCGTTTTACCACTTTTTTTAAATTTTATAAAAATGTTTGGTGCAGTGGCGATGCGGAAGCTTCCGCATCATCACTGCACCAAACATTCCCCCCTTTAATGTGACTTAATTTGAGTGACTCCAGTACTTTACGTGAGACAATTTGTATAGTGACAATTTTTGAGACCCAAATGGACAAACACAAATTTACACCCAGCCAGACCTGGGAATCGAACCCAGAGCTCCCCGCACCAAAGCCGGCCGCTCAACCAATTGAGCCACGGGGGGTTGGCACCACTAGACCACTGTAACTTCTGTATTGCTTAGTCTTTATTTATCTGTATACATTCAATGTACAGTTCAATTAAAATTCTTTCTTTTAAAGCACACAATAAATATAAACTTTCACTTTATTCCAGAAAGCTACTTTACAGAGGTTGTGATCTTGCATAAGTAAGATTATTGTAGGCTACACAATTTTTCTAAGTTTTTTTGCAAACACAATACTTTTTACATTATAAATTAATAATTTTACACAGAAAATTTTTCAAAATTTACATAGTTTGTACAACTACGAAGAAGTGCCTTGTCATATTTTACAAAATAATTCACAGTGCAGAAACTGTCGGTTAAGGTAGAAAGAATTCATTTGTAGTATTACAAAGTTTACTTTTGTAACTTCATAAACTAATGATTTTACAAAGAAATCCTTGTACTTTTACAAGAATTTGTAACAGTATAAAGAAAATCTTTGTACTTTTACAAAGATTTGTAACAATACAAAGACAATCCTTGTAAATTTTACAAATTTTTTAGAGTGTACTATACAAGTCTGCTATCATCAGCGTACAGAATTGACTGTTTCATAAAAGTTTACTGGATAGCCCCTATTAATATATGTTAAATAATTTTACAATTATTACCATCACCGTTGTACGTTTTACAAATAGTTTGTTTCACAATGAACAGTTAAGGAAGTTTAATTCTATAAGTTTGCAAAGGGACAATTTCTGGTGCCGGTGAGGATAATATGTATCAGTTGTAATTTCTAGTTTGAAAGTTGTCATACCAGTAAACATATTTTTAATACATTGACAACAAATATTAAAAGCTTAAATTACTTTTATTTTCAGCAAAAATATTTAACTAAAGTGCTGTAATTTTTTATTTAGCCCTGCTAACATTAATTCTGAACAGAATAGCAAAATTTACAATATTATTTAGGATCAGATTAGACTTCACTGGCATGTACACAGCCGTGGATACAATCTGTGATGGCATTGGCCATGCAATTTCATTTACGTATTTGACTGCTTTTCTGCGGTTGGCCACTGTCATGGACATTTTAATTATTAGCCAAAGGCGTCTCCCGGTAAACGCAACGGTTTTGTGTCCTAATAGATACAGCCACGATTTTATGGCGAAAATATATTTGAAACCAGTAGGTTTCAATGTCTTATGTGTAAGGACCTGTAAAATTCACGTTTTCTTTTAGCCACAAGCTAGTTTTAAAATATCTCTATTCCGACATTGGACCTTGACTTGTTTGACCATGGCCGTCTTCTGTTGAAGGCCGGAGTCTTGAATGTGGCAACGCTGCATCGGAGACCTGCTGCCGGTCGCTCATTGGCTGCCTTAGTCAGTGTAGTACAGCTGCATCTATACACGTTGCAGAGACTAGGGTGGCCAAGAAGTGACAAGCAGCAGGCCCCCGATGCAGTGTTGCCACATTCAAGACTCCGGCCTTCTACTAATGACGTTCATGGTTTGATACGTCCTGGAGAGGGCTGAGCGAATAATAAAGAATCAAATAAATGTAAACACAATCACGTCGTATCAGAGTGTCAGAGAGCAGCCAATGAACAACTGATGTTTGCTTGAATACTCAGATATTCTTGGAGTCTAGCCTACATGTCAGTGAACCCGCGAATATTTCCAGTCTTTACTTGTGTGCACGTCTGCAGCTTATATGCTTTCTGGGGCGCTATTCGCAGATTTACAAACTTGAAATGGCGGGATACAGACTACCGAGTACTCACTGGTCAATGATTGGATGTTTTAACTCTCACTTGTATTAGGGATCTGCTGACAGATCACAAACTTATGGTGTCGCAACTTTCTTACTCTGATCGGTGGAGTTAAATTAGACATGTGTCTGAACTACACACACTGCCAATAACCATGAATCAGAACTGCTGATGTGCTACGTGCACGGCGTTTGAACAAACTGGTGCAAAAATCTTTTCGTAAAAAAATCGTGGCTCTATCAATGGAAGAGGTCCAGAGAGCGAACAATAACTTGCAAGTTAAAACTGCAGCTATAAAATAACTCGAAAAATTCAGGTTTAGTTATTTTTATTTCCATCTCTAAATTTTAGGTACACGGAATTTTCGCTTAATGATTAGCATAAGCTCGTTCCATTGCCTGGCGCCCACATCTCTAATTCTATTCATGGTTATTGACAACGTGTCATTACGTAGAGGCGTCATGTCAACCAGAACAAGGTTACCGCGAAACCAAACGTCAGCGACTAGCGGACAGAACACCAAAACCCTGCGAGTTAAAAACGTCCGATCACTAAGAGTCCTATACAGCTGGCGCATGAACTGCGTTGCAGAGTGTTAGGAGAAATATTTTTTTAAAGGATACTATTAAACGTGCGTTAGATATCTCTGTCTACGAAAAAAAAACACATTAAAAACGATGTTTATATATTGCCGTTTTTAAAGATATTATGTTTCGAGATATTGTTTCGGGGCACTTAAAAAAATGTATATATACATAAAGACTTTTTCGGACAGCTGTCACGTAAAAAAATACTTACCGGAATCGTAAAACTAAAATAGAGAAGCATGCGTTGGACTTTACTTCTCACTTTGCATAAATAAAGCAATAACGTCACGGCTTAAAGACTTAAAGGAATAAACCAACAACCGAAACATTAGGCGACCACGGTTGATGAAGCTCGGGCCAGTTTAGCTCATATCGCCTGCCTGCTTCTGTGCCACTGACGCGGCATCTAGCGTGTACTCTTCATCATCACAGTAAAAATTACACAGTAAAAAATAATTATAACATTATTAAATTAAAAGTAAATAATTGAACTTATATATGTATATATTCCCTAATCTGGGATGTCTTTAGGCACTTTGGGGGACTTTGGTACATTACAAAAACTTATGTTTTTCATATATGTTGGGGGCCGCGATGGCCGAGGGGTTAGATCTCTCGCCTCCCACCAAGTCGATACGGTTCAATCCCCGACGGGGTCAGTCCCCGGATTTTCGCATGTGGGAATCGTGCCGGACGATGCCGCTGATCGGCGGGGTTTTCTCGGGGATCTCCCGTTCCCCCCATTCATTCCGGCACCACTTCATACTCACCTCATATCATCCTTCACCAGCGCTAAAGCCCTCGATGTTAAGCGCTGACCAAAATCTCTCACTCACTCACTCACTCATATACGGTAGCCCTGAATAAAGAAATTTACTCGCGATAAATTCCAAATAATAAAAATTCACATGACATTTACCTACTTACAATTCAAAATTATGTAAAACCAGAACATTATTAAAGTATGGTATTGGTATGGAATGGTACGATGTCGAGAGGACTGGAATAGACCTACTCCATCGTCAATAAAATCTTTAAATTATTTTCAAATGAAAAAAAGCGAGAATTTTTATAATATCGTTGATTCAGAGACTTCGATATTACCATAGTAAAAATTATAAAAATTACTGTTTTTAAGTTTGATTGATCTTGTGATTTCAAGTCTTTATTTTTCTTAAAACAGTTTTTAATTTTTTAATCGAAAGTAAAGCATACTGTTGAATAGTGCTATATAACTAAACGTCCGCTGATACAATATCTACTCGGCAGAAAAATTTCATCGAATTTTTGTGAGCAGTTAAGATTTTATTGACGAATGATTATTCCAGTCGCCCGCTCGACATCGTACCATTCCACACCACTTAACTCCGAACGAGAACTGCAGATGAGTACGCAAGGCACTGCAACAGCTTGGCGTAAAATTTTTTTTTTTTTTCGCGAAAATTCATTGTTCCTACTCTTTTCATGACCGCTGCAACACAGCTAGGCGCGAGTAATAATCCCTTGAAAAATCGTCCACATTAAAATTAATTCCCGTCTTAGCACGTAGAAGAACTTGAGACCATCCCAAACGGCCAACGGACAAATTATTGGCCCATTATACCCGGGGAGTTGACACTTCGCACTACCGGCTGTGTCGCAACGCTATTGTCTCGCTGTGAGAATTACTGCCTGGACGAGTTGGTACTTCCGCGACGAGAGAAGTTCCCTCTCCTCAGATGTAATTACTTATACCTCTGCTCTTTTACCCTTCTGTCCTTCCCTAATGCGCGTATTTGAATACACAGGCTGACCTTGAAGTGAGACCACACATTCTGCTCGACGCCTTGCTACGTTTTTATCTTCCATTATAAAAGAGATGGTAGAGCATGGCCGTCTTTAGTAGAAGGTCGGAGTCTTGAATGTGGCAACACTGCATTGGGGGGCCTTCTGCTTGTCACTTCTTGGCCACCCTAGTCTCTGCGACATGTATAGATGCAGCTTTAGTGTTGTGCACACGTCTACACTGACTAGAGCAGTCAATGAGCAAATAGCAGCAGGCCTCCGATGCGGCGTTGCCACATTCAAGACTCCGGCCTTCTGCTAAAGACGGCCATGGGTAGGGCCATGACCGAATTTTTCCCCCACTTTGTTTCAGGGCCTTGTTCACATCTGCAGCAGTACTTCATGGTTATTTGCAGCCTGCCTGTGTGAAGTGACGTCTCTCATTAGACTGTACCAATCACAATAAGTTTTACTGCATCACCACACGTCTTTGATTTTCTAGTTAAAGCTCAAGGCAAGTGAGAGTAGAAACATCCAATAACTTACAATGAAGCAGAGCAGCTGATGTGCACGGAAGACACTGAAACAAACTGGGAAAAATTCTTTTCGCGAAAACTACACAACCTTACCAATTACTTCATAGATAGGGACAGGAAAATTTCGCGAATTCAGTGACCTTTCTGTTAGAATCAACTATCCTATGCATACTCGAGCCCCGACCATTTGTCCACTAGCTTCTACTCGGTGGAGCAGCAGAAAACGAACGAATATAAGGGGCTTGAATATGTAAAGGACAATGGATTCTAGCCTACAGGTAACTGAATTCGCAAAATTGTCTTGTCCCTATTCAGAGATTGTTGTCAAGGTATTACGTTTCAATGAATACAAGTCTGTTCCTAAATAACTACGCGAATTTGGTTTATATCTGTTGATAAAATTACCTTTACTCATTTTATATTATTATTTGTTTTGGGTTTGACTTCTATCGAAATGACTTAACTCCAAAATATATGGAAGAATCGGCTATACGGCATATAATATTAACTATACAATCAGCAGATTGGCTAACAAATACGTTAAACTGAGTTTGCTTTAAATACTAATATGTATCGAGTTGATGATATTAAGATATATGATTGTTAGAGACCTGAACAATTCTCGTCTTCATTTGGCACAAGCTAGAATTCCAACAACTGCGTTGTCGCGTCAATTTTGTAATTGGCCTTTGTCTTATTTGACACCTCCTGGAAGTCTCTGAGCTAATAATAATAATTTTAGTAATAGGGCCTACATACCTATATAACTTTAACAGTAATCAGCTAATGAGTATCTGCTTCAATTCTTAAATAATTGTTCCAGGCTAGCCTGTAGGTCAGCGAACCAGAAAAAATTTCCGGTATCTTATGATTGTTTTAGACAACGTACATCATGTGTTCAAGAAATGTTCAAATAGGGGTTATTCTGATAACACAAACACTGCAGCTTGGACAAAAAACATTAAAGTTTAGTCATCTTACTAAGATTTATAGGTAGAGATGATAGTATATCGCGAAAGATTTTTGTGCCAACATACACTTGAAAACACTGTAGTTTCCCGCAACATGTATGATTGGATTATACATGCCTGACACTACGTAGCTGTCTTCAGACCAATGACAGGGATAAAATATTACAGGAGTGGAATTCTAGTTGGCTCAGTCAGAGTAACAGCTCCACGTACATGCGAAAGCCAATAATCTTACGGTAGGTTGAACGTGTGTTGAAATCTAACAAACTGTCAAGTTTTCCCTCGATAAACTATAATATCTAACTACAAGCTATGTGCACCAAGTATCAAATTAGATGAAACGCTCATAAATGTTTCTTCATATATCTAGCATGTTCAAAAATGTTCAAATGACCATCATTGCAAAACTATGAACACAGCAGAAACAAGTTACATAAAAGTCAAGGCAACTTAATAAGTTCTATGTGTGTACATAGTTTGATAGCATAAAAATCTTAATAATTGTTCTTTAGATATCTCATGTGAAAAGAAGAAAATAATCAATTTGCCGCTATTCCGAAAATATGAAAACGGTGTGATCAAACTGCACTAACGACAAGTAAGGTAACTTCGTAGTTTATGCGTACCAGGTTTGATCAAATTCGGCCTAGGAGTTTAGAAGTTAATAGAGGAACACACACGCACACACATACAGGGAAGTGACGTCTAAAGCGCTCTACTCCCTTAGGAAGATAGGCTATAGATAGGCGAGAAATAATGTTGAAGTTCGTTTACATTTCAACTGCACTTTAAATCACAGATTTCCAAACTGCATTAGAATAACTGTAGGACTATAGAAACAGTTTAGATAATGTATATTACTATTCTGCTTCCTCTTAAACGTAATTTTTTGAAGACGTACATTAATTTTATGTGAGGCTTGAACATAAAAAAATTTATCTCAAGAAACGTCGAATTAGTAGAAAAGGAAAAAAAAAAAAAAAACAGAAAAACAAGCACAAAATGAGCAGCACTGGAATTCTTATGTATGAAGTCTTACACCAAAGTTCACAAGTCACTTTTTTCCGTCAAACGAAATAAAAGACCCAGTTAACAAGCAGGAAAATATGTATAATTTTACTGATCCTTTACTTATTCCTGACTCTTACCCATATGCACCTGTTGCCTAAACAAATCAAATAATTCTGATAATGTTAAATAATTCTCAAGTAAAATATTATAGATAACACCAGCTGAAATTTAAACCGGTTTAAATTATTTCATGAGTTTAAATGATACATATTATTAGAGACATTTTTGAAAATTGCCTAATAGCATAAATACAATTGTAAAAAAATAATAAGAAATAAAATAATCTATGAAGTTGTGTCAGTGTGAAAACAGTTCATATTAAAGCAATGAAGTGTCTTGAACTGTAGCAGCGAATTACTACGGAAGGAAAACCCGTACAGAAATGAAAGCATTTTACGTGGGTTGAGCTATAGCCATCGTCTGAAGGCCCGACCGGTAGGACGGAGCTTTGGCCGTACCGCTCGCAGCTGAAGACATCACAGAATCCGACCTCGTTTCCATGCAAATTCGCATCCACTGTCTGGCAAGGCGGCAACGTTAATACTCGAGGCATGCCCCAGTCGAACTAACTACTTGTCTGTTTCATTGGAACCGTTCCAGTGCACCCCCTAACCGCACCGCTTCCACCCACCCTTGCGAGCGCTCCCTCGCTCCGCGTCTAAGCCACCACCCGTGGCTACCCACAAGCCAAATTTAATAAAATTTGCACATTCATGTGTTACCCCATTGGCAAGCTAAACTAGTAGGTTTTAACTCGAAGGAAATGTATTCAGGGGAGCGCCGGGGCCTCTTTTACTAGCTGTCGGCTTTTATCCCAAACGTTAATACCATCTGCTCACCGGGAGTGGTGAAAGACATGGGGCGGCACCGAGCGTTTCATCGTCAAATACTTGCAGCAGAGCTGCGCAATACAGTGCCTTCCCAATTTCACCACCTGAAATTTCCTGCAAGCGCTGCAGATGTTGGTAACATGACTCACTACCTGCATACCTTCCTCGTGTATGTACACATACATTAAAGCAGGAGGGACTTTAGGACAGTTAAATTTTTTTTTTTCATACGTGCTAGCCGTGAGTGCAGAAATTGACTTATGATCAATTCTAAATAATAATGATATGCATGAAATTTAATGAATATTTACTCGTTGTACCACACGGAAATTAGAAATTCTGTCAAATTGGTCCAAGTTACCCTACATGTACAAAGGCTCCCACTTATTTCGGTTTTAAGAAAATATATAAATATATATAAAATAGATGTATGTATTTGTACATTTAGTCCATGTTGTTCGTGTACAACTAAGGTTTAAGATTTCTACAATATTTTTCAACGTTACTTGAGCACAAAATTTTAAGATATATTTTAAAAAAATTTTATTTGAAATATTGGAACAATGCAGCAAATTTTTATGTTTTATGTTGCCATACATATATTTGTGAGTATATATGTATATATGTATATTCACACACACGTTTAATGTTTGGTTTTGCGCCGTATAGGCCTAATTGTACAAAATTTTGACTTAAATTACTTTGCTTATCTGTAATATTTTTACAGTTAAGAAAAAATGCTTTTGAATTAAAATAACTCATGCGTATTTTTTTCTTTAGCCAGTAGAAAGAAACAAATCCTTATTTGTACTGAGTCAAGACACTTAACATTTTCGTTTGAGTATGCTTACATATGCCAATAAAGATGCGGATAGCTTCTTACGCAAATTACGCAATAGTAATGAAACATCACATGATTAATAATATTTAGTTTACATTTCAACCAATATCTTTTGCGAACTTGGCATTCAACAAATAAAAAAATATATGTGACATAATTTTATGACATAAAATGCAGATATCAAGTATCCTCCTGAAATGATTGCACTCGTTTAATTACAACAACGAAATCTTAATTAAAAGTTACGATATTTGAGTCATTTGCAAATTATTATTGACACGAAGAACGTTGTAGGAAATGAAATACAATAGTTACAGCCGAAAAATATAAATGTTTTCATTTTGCGATTTTCCTCTACATATCACTAAAGTCCCTAATGTTGACACAAGTAACCAAGTGGTATCTCATTATTAGAGGCACGATTATTTCGCGTATTTATTTGGTAGCAGCTTAAACTTCTCTGTCCTATACACACAATGGCTACAGTCGGATATTCATTAGCTTCAAACCGTACACTCAGGTACCACGTGTGTTCGCAACTATTTATTTCCTTATTTACTACTGGTTAGCAGTCGTCAAATGTGTATCAAAACAACTGTGGTTCGATCACAGTGATTATAGTGAAGTATACAACATTGACGAACAACCTGGCTTAGAATCAATACGCGAAATACTCGTGCCTCTACTCATTATGAGTAGGAGGACACTTTTAACTAATTTTAACTAAAAATGTTTGTTACTGTGTTGTTCGAGTGAACATATCGAATATTCAAAATTATATTTATGAATGAAGAACTAAAATCATACGAAATTGATTAAGCTGTCTAGTACGTCACTTGTATAACGCAAAATTACTACAGACATAAATTTTCAAACGTAGGCAACCGTTTCTACGGGCAATTATTTAGTTTCACAGATGCACGCAATTTTCTCCTCATTAGCCGAAGTATTTAACTACGGTATTACCAGTTCTTAAGTTTTGTGTACATATTTTGAGCTTCCTAAATGCAAGTCGTAAAGTTATTTACAGTATTAATGTACAATTGCGAATGCGCTTCTGTGAGAGTTAAATTGGTGACCAGTTAGGCAACTTGTTAATTAGCCGCTCTTTACTGACGCGTAAATTGTTAGTAAGTGCAAGAAAAGTGCGCGGATAAACTTACTCTGAGGCTTAAAGCAGTATGGTTGATGATATACGTATGTATATAGCCGTCTTCGTCCCTCATAACTTCGATCACGTCCGCTGTACGCGACGGGAATACCAACAGCACCTCATACTCCTCCTGCTTTCCTGCCTCTATTAGATTATCATATTTCTGCCGTAAATTGTTCGAATATTAAGAGCCGTTAAACTGATGGTGAGACATATGATTATGTAATCAATAAGCAATCATGTCGAAGGTAAAAACCTGAGACCCAGACTAGAGCAATAAATATGCTAACGATCATGGGACAGTTTCGAGTGAACAAATAACAAATACCTAGTATCAAAGGCCAGCTCGAAATATTCCGTTTCTGAAATCAACTACAAATTCCTATGCAATTATGGCTTTCTTATCTCAAAAAAAGAAAAAAAAACCGGAAGTGTTACTGTTCTTCGGTACAAATTTCTTACAAACATTTTTAGCACTGTTGTGAAGTTAAAAGAAACTGTGTGTTCACAAGCAAGTTGTAAAGTCTCTGTAAATTTTACTATACAGGTTTAACGGATACAAAATATATTATGTTGAATATCAAAGTGTTTTAACCGTACGCTACGTCTATATACATTTGCTATTTTTCGTGGTAGAAATTCTATTATCATGAAAAATTAGCAAAGCATGTGGTATATTTATTTCTCAGAAAAATAAATAATTTGCTGCAACTTATTCTCTCTTGAAAGATTTAAGAATATGTAGAAAGCATAAGTTTTTTTTTTATATTCTGAAAAAATATTTAACACGTATATTTACTCATTGTATTCCTCAGTTTTTCTAGCATAGGATTCGCTGCCAATTTTTTGCTTGAATAAAAAATTATATTGTCGTAAATTTTGCGTGTTCTTTGGCATCATTCAGTCGTTGCCGATAAGCAATACGTCAAATGACCTGTTTGTTTAAATGCCTCAAACTTAAACGCTAGAAATCCATTATGTTTCGTGTTTAACAACAATTTATCCTGCTTTTGAAGTCTAAAATAACAAAAAATCAAGGAAAAATTAAACCTTTATTTAAAAGTGAACATGCGTTTCATAGAAAACTTTCTGTTTAATGTCACAGAAGTAAGGCATAAGAGTAATTAATACATTTCGTAGTTACAAGTATAATCGTTTAGATATACCACAGTTATTACTAAGCGTTCAAATTTAAGACGTTTGAATCAACACAAGAGCAAGGTAATGGCTATTGTAATAAAATTAATGACACATGACAAAATAATAAACTGAACAGTGTTAGTATTATTTGCAAATCCGAATCTTAATTAGAAAAAACTTTGTAAATATAATTTAATACGAATATGGACACGGCAAATTTTTTACTTGTTGTTCTGTGGATAAAGGAACATGCAGGAAAACATCATTGTCGGAAATGGGGAAGTGATAGAGCGAAATGTTTAGCGCAGTGTTTACTGTGGGATATAAACCGCATAGGTCATACTCAGAAAGAAGAAAATGAATAGCAATGGATTGATCAGTAAAGAGTTCTTTAATGTGGGCAAATTTGGACCGAAATCTAACAAAAAAAAAAAAATTCGCATTTCAAGTTTGGGAATATACCGTTGCATGCCATGAACCTGGAGGCCGGTGGTCGGCGGCTGTTTCATAACACTTTGTGGATCGGCCCCTGGCTCATAGGCTGGGCGGCTACGTGGTGGAAGTTATGCCGAAGCTACGTCATAGATACCTGTCCCAACTGCGTCTTAACCCTACGAGGGCGGCCTACGTGACCCAAATGAAACATGATGAAATGTCTATTTTTAGACCTATGCAATTCGAGGAACCCCTGGAGTTTGTCCGGAGTATAAAAGCACAGAATCGGCACATTTGGGGAGAGTTCGCTATTGGTCGTGCTAGAAGTAGGTGCTATGCTTGAGGAGAGAGACTAATGAAGACATCTTGGTGACGTCAGAGTCTACTGTGAGGCGGCAGGCGGCTACCTTCGGAGCAGTGTTGGGCGAAACAAGAGGACTGCTGCGACGGGCTGACGAGCGAAGAGGAGGTGCGCGACGGGAGTCGAACCGAAGACCTCAAGAGTGAAGACAGCGGTGCACTCGGCGTGCTGCGCAGCACACGGCGATTCATCACCACTGCGGACTATTAAGGTTGTACACTGTCACTGTTTGAGAGACTGTTGATTGGATTTATGACTGAATTTTATTGTGATTTGTAGTGTTTAATTAATTGATGGTAGACATTTTTTGTGCTTTAATTGTCAAAGTTAACTAACGTGTCTGTGACACAGGAGTAATTGTGTGCATAACTAATTTAGGTGGAAATTATAGTTGATTGCTGTTTTGTGTTTTTGTAAGCTTTGTGAAATTGTAAATCAATAACTTAATTCAACTCTTTTATTTCTAATTATAAGACCTCTATCCTAAAAGAACTCATGGGAATTGCCCACATATAAAGTTTTTGCCCTAAACTTGTAACAATACCTATCTCAGAGGCCAAAAACTCTTTATGTTTAACTAACGGGAACAATTCGCAAGTTAAGTGAACTATAGTTAAAGTGTACGCAGTTTGTTTTAAATAAATACGTCATACGAACATGCTGAAAACAGTTATACTAATGAAAGTATGTTACAAAATTTGTTGGATGATTATAAGTAAAATATAAGTTAGGTTCTATAACACGAGTCTTCTGGTGGCGCAAATCTTAAGGTATAGGCTGAATTCGCGATAGAAATATTGACATTTAAAATTCAATACTTGTTAAAATAACCAAAAGTAAGGAGAATTGAATTTTCCAGTGCGTTTTACTAATAATATGAAGATCTGCAATCTGTAAAAAAAAAATGGTTTTGAATACCTTTCACTTTGAAGTGATAATCAGGTTGGTAAAGCCTTTTTTTGTGCAGAAACATTTTTTCCAATGCAATTTCGGCTATATAATTACACAGTTTGTAGCAGGAAGCCACAATGTCCAAGAAAGGTCGCCACGTCGCAATACCCTCACGTGAATTGTTTCGGAAAAATTAAACATTTGCGGAGCCTTACACATAGGCAACATGAGATACACAAGAGGTTTTGTTTTAACATCACTATTATCTAATGAATGAGAAATTTATTAGAAAGTACTTTTTACAGATTCAATATGTGTTGGTTTTAATGTAAATTTTTAATTAAAAAATTTCTCCCTTAAGAGGAATGGAAGGGTAACATGTTCGAGCAAAAACTGGACTACTTACGCCTAATTGACGAAAAATGTTTGAACTCTTTCTTGAAAAATAAATTCTTGAAACGGCAAAATCTAAAAAATTTAAAATCTTAATTTTTAATAATTTTCAATGTAATAATATTCAGAACACTATAATAAACGATTTAAAAAATTCTGGTCTTTTGATTTGTAAATAATTTTAACATAAGTAAACTTCTGCAGGAGATATTTTCGAACAGAAAAATCACATTCTTACTAAAATGTCTGCGTTTTAAAATTTTGTTACTATACAGCTCTAAAAATAATAATGAAAACTTTCCAGTGCTGAATTGAAGAAGTTTAAAAAAATAATAATAATAAGTTATAATCAGCTTGACACTTACAAAAAAAAAACATTTTAACTACGTAATATGTTTTTTTTTCGAAGTATACTAAGAAGTTGCAAAGAGAAACTGATGGAGTTAATTTATGTGTATAGGTTATATCCGGAAGTAAATCTGAAAAAAAAACGTACTATTTTTTAAGGCCATGCGCTTTAGTTTCTACTGTTTTTGTAATAATATTATTTAAATCTTAAACAAGAGCAGATATAAAAAAATCTGTCTGGAGTTTTGTTCAAAATTGTATTTGCCGTGATAGCTATTTTTTTTTTTTCAAAACAAGAAATTCTACGGGTTCGGCTGAAAAGTTAACCAACAAGATTTTCGTTAATTACATAATTAGATTAAAACATCGAATAAATCAGCCAATATGGAGAAGAAGATTTTAAACAAAACTGCCAGCCAGATATTTGATATTTGCTCTCGTTGAGGCATAATATCTCTAAAAATAGTATAAACAAAAAAGCATAGTCTTAAAATGGAATACTACATAGCCGTCACAAAACTTCATATTAAACTTAAACCAATGCGGCGGCAGAAGCGAGTATGATAAACACCCATGAAGTAAGCAACATCGTGTACTTGTCAAGTGTAGAACTTCTGTGTACTGTGCTGAGGTTTCGAAAAATGCTTGTATATACTTGGTAACGTCACTGGTGGTGCAAAACTTTCAGTTCTTTTGCACTCGTGACGTCTCATAAAGATACGAGAAAGTAATAAATATCATGAGTTTGTCTTTCTGACTCATTAAACGAGTTTCATGGGGTTTTAAATTGTTTGACTCGAGGCCAAGAAACGTGACCTCAGAATATTCGCCTGAAAAAAAAAAAACTTGATATGAGGTTGCGATGACACAGGATATCAATCCAAGTAATTATTTACCAATGTTTTGAAGCATTTCTGCTCAGCTTAAAAGCTATCACTTCATAATGTTATAGCTTAAGGAACTAAGCAAATGATGCTACACATTTTCAACCAATAGATTCTTATGGTGTAAATTTATTTCATAAATTATGACGTACTGCACCATTCGTGTTAGTTTTCTTATCATTGTACTCAACTACAGATTAAACAATGTACGTTATTTACTCTGTAATGGGTCATTAACATTTAGAATATTAATGGTTGGCTATTATTTACCTTTTCGCGTAACGTTAACTTATATAAAAAATTGTAACTCTTGTTACCAGAATTATAGTGTGAGCCTCCCTTTGTCTGCAATTGTATTGAAATTAAAATAGCAAATGTTTTTCTTATTTGTTGTTCCGGACATATTTTCTCTCTACATGACGTGAATAATAATAAGAAAATTTTAAAAATGATCTAAATGCAGCTGCGAAAAATATGGCGTCAAATTACAAATATGTTATTTAAATTAAAGTACGGTGCGGTGGTTTAATGGTTAATCCACTCGCCTGCCGCGTAGAAGTCTAGACTTTTTTTACAAGTGAGGCTTGAACATAAAAATTAAAACATTTTTTCATAAGAAACCTTAAAATTATGGATTGCAATAGAAATGTTCTTATAATAAGAAAAATAAAGTGTTAGAGTACTTAAAAACATAAACGTAAAGCTCAAAATTGTTTAATTCCGTCGGAAATATATAAAATCACACTAACAAGCAGAAAATTAATTTCAAGGATCAATTTATAGCTCCTGAACCTTACTCACGTGCACGTATTGTATATACATATCAAATATTTGTAAGTACGTTAAAGCAAAGCCAGTTAAAACACTCTCCGCTTATTTTGTCAGTGGATTTTCACGGTGTTCACTCGTTTCCAACGTCCTATTATTAAAGTTCTGGAAATGTCGTGGGTTCAAGGACCAGCCGGCTGGACTGCACAGTCCTGTGTACACTATGTCCTCAGCTACTTGTACATTGTCTGCTGCTCCAGTGAGTGGACAGTTGTACATGTGACAAGGTAGCGCGGCAATAGTGAGTGTTTTCATGCAGGTATGATATTAGATCACAATCCTCAAGGAAGCGTTTCAGTAACTGTGACCCAATCGCTAAAGTAATACACGGGTATACGAGTTTTAAATCTAACATATTATATATTAAACTCTCGAAATTTCTGGGTCTCTACCTACTATTCCGTCGCTACTGTGTTATTGGTTTTCATTTCATGTCCTATATCAGAAAACAGGTTAAAGTCAGCCTGTGAGGGTAGATTGTTTTGCCAACGGGCTCATTAGGCGTCTTTAGTAGAAGTTCGTATTCTTGAACGTGGAAACGTTGCATTGAGGCCTTGCTGCCTGTCACTACTTGGCTGTCCTAGACTCTGTGTCGTGTCTAGGTGCGGTTTCAGTTACGTGTTCACGTCTTCACAAACTAGGACAGCCAAGTCATATAAAGGACCATGGCTGTATTTAGTAGACGGCCGGAGTATTGTATGCGGAAACACTGCATCGGGGGCCTGCTGCTTGTCACGTCTTGGCCACCCTAGTCTCTGCAACGTGTATAGATGCAGCTTTAGTGGTGTGTACACGTCTACACAGACTAGGGCAGCCAATGAGCGACCGGCAGTAGGCCTCCAATGCAGCGTTGCCACATTCAAGACTCCGGCCTTCTGCTAAAGACGGCCATGGGTAGGGCCATGACCGAATTTTTCCCCCACTTTGTTTCAGGGCCTTGTTCACATCTGCAGCAGTACTTCATGGTTATTTGCAGCCTGCCTGTGTGAAGTGACGTCTCTCATTAGACTGTGCCAATCACAATAAGTTTTAATGCATCACCACACGTCTTTGATTTTCTAGTTAAAGCTCAAGGCAAGTGAGAGTAGAAACATCCAATAACTTACAATGAAGCAGAACATCTGATGTGCACGGAAGACACTGAAAAAAACTGGGGAAAATTCTTTTCGCGAAAACTACATGACCTTACCAATTACTTCATAGATAGGGACAGGAAAATTTCGCGTTTTACTTGGTAGTACATTTTCCCTATTCGAAAAAAAATACCTCAACTTGTTTTCCCATAATGCACTTCAAAGTTAAATATTTGCATGTTTTTAATTCTTATAAGCCGCAAAAACCAATGAACGTAAATCAATTTTAAAAATCGAACTGAAACTACACCTCACGGGCCATTGCTTGACATGTTTTAAAATCCAATACAAAATATTTTTGTAATTAAAAATAATTTTTGAAATTTATTGTGCCACTTTAGTGTATTTTTTAAATACAAAACTATTTTGAAACGGATTTTAAAACATGTCAAGCACTATGCAGTAGCCCGTGACATGTAGTTCCATTGCGATTTAATAAAATGTATTTATGTTCATTCGTATTTGTAGGTTATAAGAACTGTAAACGCGTAAATTTTGTCTTTGAAGTGCCATTATAGGAAAACTGGTTGAGCTGATTTTTTTTCGTATGGGGATATTGTAGTTCCGAGTAGCGTCTACAAAACTAACACTATGTCACACAAACATAAAATTTTCCTCAGTTGTAAGCCATTAAGAGTTCGTGGACCGGACGAGTGAGTCGTGTTGTAGCGTGGAACGGAAAGTATTTTTTCTTGTGTAACTATTATAAATGTTTCCAATGCGTTCATCTAAGAAAATAAGACACACTCCTAACCGTGTCCCTATGATTTAAAATATGCAATTCAATTTTTAAAAACATGATTCGTAAGCTCCTCGAAAGTGCTAAAAAAGTATTTTTCACGTTGCTGTAGCTGATAAAATTTCGATCACAATCGTAAAATAAAATCATACAAACCTGCATTGGACTTTACCTCAAACTTTCCACAAATAAAACAACTGGGTCATCGCTTGGAGTCCCGTTGAATAACGGTTCCTGTGAAAGCACTGCACGCTTGATTAGTCCTTCACGTCTAGAGGCGATGAGGTGTTTGAAGGGACGTGTTACATTCGGCTTATTGCATTCCACGTTCCCGTGCCGAAAACGTTAAGAGAAAGCTGCGGCCTACTAACTCTTAAGCGGCGGTCATAAAATTTGACTGGTGAAAGTTCAGTTCACATATATATCAGAGTTTTGCGAACATCTGGTTGGTACGTTCTGAAATACGGCAGTCTGGAAAAGACGTTTGCATCTATATCGGAGGACGTCGAAACAGTGATTTTAATTAGTGCGATGATCTATCAGTGTGTTTTATTTTCGTGTAAATGTGAAATAGTTTCGTAAACAAATTTCATTTCCCTGAGCACTACAAAGTATTTGAAGCGCGTCGTAGGCGGCCACATTTATTCAAATTTTTCTATCAAAATTTTCTCTTCAACAAATCATAGGATACGTTTTTGCTGAACTGCTTGACATAAATAAAATTTCATCTTACATTAATTTGTCATGCAGAGACATTGCAAAATAATTCTTGAAAATTTACCTACAATTAGAGAGGATGGTACATCGCGAAAATGTTTTGCTCCAACATGCTCCAGAAAACGTTGTAGTTTCTTGCAACATATATGATTCGGTGATATACTTTTGACACAACATAGTTGTCTGCAAACAAATGACATCAACTATTACAACAGCAGGATTCTTACTGGCTCAGTCACATAGGTAAACAACTTCGCGTACAAGCGAAAGCCAGTAATCTAGTGGTAAGCTGAATATGCGTTGAAACAAAGAAATCAGTCAAGTTTTTACGCTATAAACCATCATCCCTACTATAATTCTCTTGCAATGATTCTGCATGACTAGGGACCCTGTTTTTTCCCGAAAAGAATTTTGCCCCAGTTTGTTTCAGTGCCTTACGTACACATCTGCAATTCTGGTTCATGGTTATTGGCAGTGTGTCTGTGTGAAGAGCCGTATTCAATTTCACTGAGCCAATTACAATAACCTTCCTGCAACAGCACACGTCTGTGATTTGCCACAAGTTTTTCTACTCCCGAAGGCCTCGCGGACCCTCCCTTCTCCCGCACTAGAACTGCTTTTCTTGCGAACAGGCTAGTGCGCCGCACTTGATCTTGTGTTCCGCTAGTTAACTTGTGACTCTTGGTGTTTGGTTGGTGTCACACGGAACTAGGTATTCTCTCGAAAAAACTTGCCCTCCTCCCCTTTATTGGTACACTCCAACATCCTAGTGGTCTTACCTGACTGCACCAATCAAAGGTTCATTGGACTATTCTGATGCATGGGGGAGTGAGTGCGGTTAGCGGTCTTCTCACTCATACCCATGCATTCGAGGAGGTAGAGATCATATTCAAACCAGACTCTTCCTACCTCTCCTTAATAGTGGATAACGTGATAGCCCTGGAACGGTTTCGTATAGTCAAACGATCTTCTGTCGTTTGTCCGAATTTCATCTCTCTTGGCCTTTGAGAGATCTAAGATCTAATTTCTTTCTTCCAGGGCTATTGTTGTCAATTGTCTTAATTCAGTGATGTCTCTTGGTAGGTTACAAGTTGCTAGTAAATGACGATCAGCATACTCCGGATGGGGGAACAGGATGTGTTCTCCTCCCTCTTCAGTTCTCAATAAAGTTGCCATTGCAGCCATGAACAGTTTGGGGTCAAGCCGTCTAATCCTTTCCTTCTTCTCTATTTCCTCATAGATAGTCATCGGTGGTTGGCTGTTCCAATACATGTCTACTGGATTCCGTGGCCTTGTTGTTATGGCCTGATCCTCTTCATCTCTTAGTACAAAGACCAGTTCTCCACCTTGCCGTTCCACTTGTTCCCACAGTTCATCATTAGAGTACGACACCTGTTGGGATGACTCGGGTTCATATGTCTCTAGATTTTCCAAATTTCTCCGGAACCTTCTCATGACATGACGTTTCCTGTTTCGTTGCATTATATTTCTTCTATGGGTAGAAATTCTATCCCAAACTCTTGCTAGTATAGATCTTCCGAAGATCACTGGCTGCCACATGAACGGCCAGCGATTTCGTCCTTCACTCGTAGTTTCAGTCATGTCATCCATCTTGATCGATTATATTAGCCTGGTCCTCCTGCCAGGCATCAAACTCAGAGAGTCGCTTGCAGATGTCATGTGCCATTCTGTACATAATGGGAGCCGTGGTCTTCCTTTGAAGGGCTGTGTGCCGATCAACATGTCGGATTCCGAGCACTTCCAGTCGTCTAGCTGTTTCAATTCTTATGTCTTCGACTTTAGGACATTCCCACAGAACATGTTGCATGTTGTCAGGTACATTACATATTGTGCACATTGGTGATACTACTAAACCATGTTCATACAGTTTAGCTTTGAAATTTCCATGTCCTGTCAATATTTGTGCCAATTCGTGAGATATGTTAAGCCATTTCAGCTGCATTCTTTCCTGTACGTTGGGAAATACCTTACAAAGCTCGCGCCCTTTGGTTGTAGTATCCCATCCGTCCAGCCAAGCAGCTAGAGTGCCCATCCTTGCGATATGGCTCTCAACACTTGTTGGCTGTCCCTCCTTGCACTGTCTACGAAGGAGTCCTCGTTCTTGTATCAAGAGGTCCAGAGGAAGGACCCCAGCAAGTATGGGCAACACGTCATTAGCCGCGGTTCTGTAGGCCTTTGTTAATAGCAATAGAGCTGTTCGTTGTGTCTTTAGTAGTTCTCGCATCTGATATGTTTGGTGAGCTTTGTCATACCATGCTCCTGCACCGTAAGTCATTATTGGTACAAAGACACCTTTATAAAGTATTCTTAGAGTTTGGTATCGTAACCCTCTCCCAGATGGGGCTAGAGTTCTGGTCTTGGCCATCAGAACCACGGCTTTTTCAGAAACGTGCTTAACATGTTCAACAAATGACAGTGAAGTATACATTATTAATCCAAGGTACTTCCATGTTTTTAAGAATCTCAGAGGTCTCCCTTGGTACCTCACCAATGGGGGTCTCTTTTTAAAAGTGCCCCGGAACATCATACATACTGTCTTTTCCACTGAGAACACTAGTTTAGCAGATAGTGACCAAGCTTCAAGTTTCTTAAGAGCTACATCACTTTTCTCTTCTATTTCTCGTCTTGAATGTCTAGCGACGAGTAAAAGACCATCGTCAACATATCCGTAAATACTGCGTCCAGTGGGTAGCTCTGTTATGAGTACCGTATTAAATATCACATTCCATAACAATGGTCCAAGTACGGATCCTTGAGGACATCCTTTTTTCAGTTTCTTTGTTCTCCTGACTTCACCAAGTTCAAAGGAGCATGTCCTGTCCGTGAAATAATTTAAAACTGGGTTGTATATGTCCCTTGGGCAGCCCTTGCTCTTTAATTGCCACATCGTTTCTGGCCACCAGGCATTGTCAAAAGCCCCTGCAATGTCAAGAAAGATTCCCATTACATGGGGTTTTTCAGTTGTTCTGATACTATCAATAACACCCATAAGTACTAATTCAGTGCTTTTGCCTTGCATAAAGCTGAATTGTCGTTCAGATTGTCCAGTTACCTCCTTTAAGTGTTCTAGGAGTCTCTTGTTCCGAATTTTCTCAAAGTCTTTGCCAAGTACCAGTAGCAGAGTGAGTGGGCGGTATGATTTTGATTGTTTAGGATCCTTCCCATTGCCCTTGTACAATATTTTAAGAGTGCCCTTCTTCCACTGGTGAGGGAAGACACCTTGTTTGAACAATAGATTAAAGGGATCTACAGGTTTGTTTTGCAATCTGCCTAGACATCGCTGTAAGATCTCTGCTGTTATTCCATCATTTTATTGACCGCATTCATCACCTCAGATAGCGTGATAGGCCTGGTTTTATCTGTGTCCGGCAGTATATTCATCTGCTGTCTCTTGAGTGAATGTTCTTCATTTACCAATTCCTCATAGTCATCAGGGAGGAGAGCTTCCAGCAGTCTGTCTACATTATCCTTCACAGAGTAACACATCTGCAATTCTGGTTCATGGTTATTGGCAGTGTGTCTGTGTGAAGAGCCGTATTTAATTTGACTGAGCCAATTACCATAACCTTCCTGCAACAACACACGTCTGTGATTTGCCAGTGACAGTTAAAATATCCAATCGCTGACCACGAAGCAGAAAAGCAGATGTCAACGTAAGGCACTGAAACAAAGCGAGGCAAAATTATTTTCGCAAAAAAACAGGATCCCTATGCATGACAAATTAATGAACTATTCCATTATTATTTACTTCAAGCAGTTTGCCAAGAATATGTAGTATGCTTTGTCGAAGAGAAAATCTTGATAATACAATTTAAAAAAATTCTAAACGCCTCCTTAAGGGGGATTGATCCCTGTCACATCGGTTTTACGGTTTTTTTATAAATCAAGAAATAGACACATAATTTTACTTTTTTCACGCTGACAAGGCATAGTTTATAGTTTCATTCATGTTTTGGAATCCATATGACATTGCTTCTGTTAATTTTGTGGCCTCTGTAGTCGCTTCCGTAAATAAAGCAATTTTTCATTTTCATTTGTTTCCCGTTGCAAAATAATGAATATATTATGATTCCAGCAATTAAAGAAAATCGATTAAGTTTGTGTCTATGCCCTGTCGTGACAAACATTTTGATACATCGACTTGAACAGAAGTTATCGAGAAGAAACAGATAAATCCAAGGTGGTAGGGATCAATAAATACCCTTTAAGCTTACGTGTCACGCAGAATGGTCGGGGCATCTCGAATGAAAGTTTTCCCTTACGTAAAAGGGAAATTTCGCTGTCATGTACATGTGTGTTACTGTACGGTGTAGTGGTTTCATGTTTTATGTAAAGAAACGTACATTTCTTTCTCAAATAAGGGAAGATAACTATTTTTTATAGTGTAGTGTAAAGTCTGCTCATCAGGACTTGTTCATAAGCTTCAATCGCCAAGCTGATTAATTCACTGCTGTGTTTCCTCGGTTTTACATCCACGCTGATGTACCAACTTTACTTTAAGGCAATTTGAATAGAAATCAAACGTCTCCAAGTTATTTACAATCTGTAAGGTGAAGGTATTTTATGTTTACGACTTTTTGCGTTGTAGAAGTTTCTCGTAGCCTTCCTCCGTAAAATTAATAAACAACGCTTCGTATTCACGACTGTACTCAGAGATTTAATGCTCCAAGGCTGGCGGAAATGGCATCTCATTTCGTTTCACTCGCTATGTTGATTCACAGCTCAGAAAGTGTTGGAAAGTTAATTTACCACGCAAATTTTGCGTCACGCGCGTTATTTCATTTACTTTGGTTTATGGTACACAGTAATTACTTCAATAATCATTACTGGACGTTTATTATGAGTCGTTTGCAGTAAAAGAATTCGTACTTTTACAAGAAAAATCTTGCAATTTAATGTAATTATAAACATTTATCAGTCTAGGCACTTCAATATGAATGTCGCAATAAAAAAAATCGTCTAAATTTTCAAAATACTTATGGGGACTAGAGTGATACATTTTTTGAGCAGAGAATTTGCTGTGAAACCTTCGACGGCGTTTCACATTTCCCAAAATAATTTCTACTAAAAAATACTTAAAAAATTACAAAAATGTTTTGTAAATAAACATTTATATTTTCATATTACGCAAGGGCGTTCAAATGTGAAAAATCATAATTTTATATTTGATGAAATAGGGTTAGTTTCGTAGACATTACCTGAGGTTACATTTCCCTCTTACAAAAAAAAAAAAAAAATAGGTCATCCAGATTTCCCGTAATCGCATTTTAAACGTAAAATGTGCATATTTTTACTTCATAGAAAACTTTTAAACCAGTTAACACAATATAATGGAAAAAACAATCAAAAGTACATGGCTTGAAGCATATAACACCCACCATAAAATATTTTTGTATTTGAAAAAAAAATATTGTTAAAAATAACAGAAAGTGATCAAATTTGTCATTGTTTTAAATACATTAATTTTTCGTAAAGGACTTTATAAGTTTCAAGCCGTAGACCGTGACATGTAGCTATGTTGTGATTTTTTCAATTCCATTACGTTTGCTCGTTTTAAAGTTTTCTATGAAGTAAAAATATGCAAATTTTAACTTTGAAATGTCATTATGGGAAAACTGGTTGTGCTAATTTTTTTTTTTTTTTTTCGTTAGAGGAAAATGTACTCCCAAGTTACGTCGATAAAACTAATACTATTTTATACAAATGTAAAATAGTAATTTTTCTCCTCTTGATTAATCCCTGTAACATAGGTTTTATGGCTTTTCTTATAAATCAGGTAATAGAAACATTGTTTTACTTTTTTCACGCTGACAAGGCATAGTTTATTGTTTCATTCACTTTTTGGAATTCATATGGCATTGCTTCTGTTAATGTTGTGGCCTCTGTAGTCGCTCCCGTAAATAAAGCAATTTTTCATTTTCAGCTGTTTCCCGTTGCAAAATAATGAATATATTATGGTTCCAGCAATTACAGAAAATCGATTAAGTTTGTATCTATGCCCTGTCGTGACAAAAATTTTGATACATCAACTGGAGCAGAAGTTATCGAGAAGAAACAGATGAATACAAGGTGGTAGGGATAAATACCCCTTAACACGCAATCCCTGTGAAGTTTACAATTTTTTGTAAACTTACAAGAACATTTTTTTAAAGAATTTTTTTGTAGAAGTACAGAAGTTTTTTTCACTGTGTGAGGACCTTGCGCATAGACAGTGTTGTAGCGTGTCGTACGAATCATTATTTTTTTTTACGCCAAATTGCTTAAATTATTAAGGTTGCGGTTACATACGCAAATAAATCACTCTTGGAACTACACATCTCACTTTTTAAAAATCCAGCACGCTTGTAAGAAACAGATGTTGGGCCTCTCAAAATAGCTATAAACAGTGTTGCAGACCATAGTAACTCCGAAAATACGACCTGAATTATAAACATGCGAAACTCAATGCAAACATTGTGTTTTACTTCATACTAGGCCAAAATAAAATTTTAGGGTAACCGCTTAAGGGCGTCCAAGTAAAGAAAATCCATGTAATATTATGTTTGTATGAAATAGAGCTTGTTCTGTAGGCGTTACATGCGAGTACATTTTCCTCTTACGAAAAAAAAAGCTGAGCCAGTTTTCCCGTAGTGGCTCATTAAAGTCAAAATTTGCGCGTTATTAGTTAAAGATAATGGAATTAAGAAACTCACACTGAAACTAAATATTACGGCTACTGCAAGACGCATTTTAAGTAAAATGGTAATAAATTTTTCTATTAAAAAAATTTATGAAAATGACAAAAAAATCAAAAAATTCAGAATTTTTTTCAATGCAAAAATATTTTGTATTGGATTCTAAAACCTCTCAAGCAGTAGCCCGTGACATAATGTTTTAGTGTAAATTTTTTTCATTCCGTTATGTTCATTGGTTTTGCGGCTTAGAAGAACTAAAAACGTGCAAATTTTGATTTTGAAGTGCCATTATGAGAAAACTGGGCGAGCTAAATTTTTTTAGTAAGAGGTAAACGTACTCATAAGTAACGTTTACAAAACTAACACTAATTCACACAAATAAAAAATTACGATTTTCCTCTATTGAAAGTGCTTCAAATCCTATAGGAAAAAACAGCTCAACGAAAACCTTGCATGCTATTATAGGGAGTTGCAAATAGAGTCTCTCCTCGAGCGTGGTACTATCGTACTTATCGCTCCACGGTTTACACGTGTCATACGCGAGTATCTGAAACAGGTAGGTACAAATTAAGGTGGCCGCTTGTCCAGGCCGCCGGCCGGGGTGCAGTGCTTCGGCAGAATAAATTTTATAAGAAATCTGGCCAACGTGTGTAATTAACGTATGCTTAGGAATACCATTCAAATATCGTTACACGTTTGTTTGCCTATTTCAAGATCGCTACTAACTTTCCTTTAATAAAGCTTAATTTCTCGCTGAAGTAAGTGACAGTAAAATGTGTCTTACCACTCCTTTATTTAAAGGAGTGTTAAACAATTTTACTGTCTTTTCGGTTTTTGAGTCATATCATTTATCCAAATTGTATTGTCAAAACTTTTTCATCTACAAAGCTACACTGCTTGACATAAATGACATTGTAATCTTTCGTTAATTTGTCACACAGAATCATAGCAAGAGAATTCTTGAAAGTTAACGTATAATTCTCTTGCAATGATTCTGCATTTTCAATGGAAATCTTATTAATTTTTGGACATTAACTTTTCAATTAAGTTATATAAGAATAAATTTGAAAATAATTTTACGCGTTTAAAAATATAATACTGCGTATGATAACTAATTTAATTAATGTTTACGAACACAGTGTTCAATCAAAAAGTGTAGGTATTGACTTTTGTTCTAAGTCATATTTACCAAAACTTTTTTCTCCTATTACAATATTCTTTACGCGATTACCAATTTTTTTGTTCTATTCCAAACAATTGTTACATACAAAATGCACATTCAATTTGATAGAAATACGGGTTTTCTAGTTATTTTTTCATGCAAATTTCATCTAAGTTTTGCGATTGTGTGCGGTATGAAGACCTGTATTGGATGCATTTTATGTATCAATCCTTGTGACAATAGGTGTACTGTTACAATACATTTATGCGTATATACACACACATACACACATACACACAGATATATATATATATATATATATATATATATATATATATATATATATATATATATATATCATTAAACTGAAATTTTGTCATTTACGATCGTGAGTAAAGTTACGTTGAATAAATTATAAAACAATGGCACACTTACCTTTATAATTTATTTATGTAACAAAATAAATTGTTTAATTCTGTGATTATTATTTTAAAATGTTCGTCTACGTTCACGATAATATACCTACTAGGGTCTACCTATAAACCGTGTAAATATACACGGAAATAATATGTGCTGCAAAAAAAGGCAACGCAGATGTTTTAAATTAATTTTCCAACGATATATAATTGAGAAGTTGGCTGGAATAAAGGCCTTACTAAAAAAAAGTGCATTGTGAGATAATTACGGGTATACGTTTTGGAGAAATTCGTGTTTTTGTTAAATCACGTTTCTCTCACATTACATTCTATTAATATCAATAAGTAGACTAATAGCCTATATAATTACAGCACACAAATTAATAGTAGTTATTATAAATAGAGTCAAAGATAAAACTGAAATTATTAATAGCATAATGGTACCCCTCACAGGTCATGGCAAAAATTCATTACTTGGTGAAGATTTCAGATATCGGTATAAAAATTTGTAGGTGTCTTATATGTACTTAATGGAACAAGATAAAGTGTTTGATTGTAAGGCCCTTGCTTACTGAAGCCACCATTCCAATCAATTCCTAAATTGTGAAACTATGCTCGACAATGAATCCGGTATGCTAGACACACACTGAGCCTTACACGGTTGAACAGGAAACACCCAAACTGTCAAAAAAGTAACATTACGTTTGACCTCTTTATTGTGGTCTCGTTCGCGATCGTCGAGATCGACCATAGGAGGAGCGAAGCGCTCAGAGCTATCTAGCGGCAATCACTAGAAGTTTTACCAGAGAGAGCTCTACGCTAGGCGCCAGCCGTGTACGAATAAGCGCTGCTGTTGCGGGAACCGATTACCTCCTGTTATTCTATCAGTTTTGAACGTATGACTAAACGCGTCCGTTTATAGGCGGTTACGTCATTAAATATGTAAACATAACGTTAAAGTAATAAAGTTAGATAAATGGCGGGAAAATCTACTTAAAATAAAACAGAAGTACTGTGCTATTATATGTACGTATATATGTATCTGTGTGACTGTATATATATATATATATATATATATATATATATATATATATATATATATATATATATATATATATATATTACCTGTACCGAATATGGCCCAGTTCTCAATATGGTCCACTAGTCGCCATTGTGCGGTAATGCCGAGTTAGATGTGGGACATATACACACTAGTCTCTAGTATAAACATACACCGTCCATAAATATCTATCTTACATCATCCCTGTGTTATAATAGTAATATGATTAACGACTTAGGCACACATGATTGTTGAAACTTAAGCGGGCTATATTTGGTACAGGTACCTTACATATGTACATATATATATATATATATATATATATATATATATATATATATATATATATATATATATATATA